>PVIW01004141.1:0-142302 GCA_004026585.1 Noctilio leporinus | reverse complement strand
TTGCTCCCCTCTGTCCCCCTCCCCACCCACCCTTTCCCCCCAAAGTCAATCCCACCTGTTGTCCATGTCCATGCTTCCTTTATACTAGGTTCTTGTCTAAGCTGCTCCCCTTCTTTGCCTCTACCTCCCCCTCCCCCCAACCCCTTTCCCCCTGACCACTGCAGGCCTATTCACTGTATTCATATATTTGGTTCTGTTTTGCTTGTTGTTAGTTTTGCTCATTATTGTCCCATAATGGGTGAGATCATATGATATTTGTCCTTCACTGACTGGCTTATTTCACTAAGCATAATACCCTCCAGTTACATCCATGTTGTTGCAAAGGGTACAAGTTCCTTCTTTCTTTCTGCCATATAGAATTCCATTGTGTAAATGTACCAAAGTTTTTTGATCCAATCATCCACCGATGGGCACTTAGGCTGTTTCCAGCACTTGGCTAGTGTAAATAGTGCCGCTATGAACATAGGTGTGCATAGGTTCTTATGAATTGGTGTCTCAGGATTCTTTGGGTATAATCCAAGTAGTGGAATTGCTGGATCAAAAGGCAGTTCCATTTTTAGTTTTTTAAGGAAACCCCATACTGTTTTCCATAGTGGCTACACCAGCCTGCATTCCCACCAACAGTGTATGAGGGTTCCCTTTGCCCCGCATCCTCGCCAACACTTGTTGTTTGTTGGAAACTCTTGACACATAATAGATATTTGTTGAAAGGTCACTATCGGTATTTCTCTCCCTTAAGTTGCCTCTTGTGATTATTACCACTATGATAATCATCATCTCTATGCCTATCCTTAGGCATTGGCCCAGATTCCCAAAACTGAAGAAAATACAGATAAGGAGAAACAAAAATCTTGGGGAGCATAGTGAGAGCAAGCTTTTGGAAGCTCCAATCAGCAATGCATCCAAGCTCCAGTAATGAAGGCCCAACAGCCTTCATCAGGCTGCTGAGGGAACACTGGTGAGATGGTGCCACTTAGTGGTAGTGTCCTGGTACTACAAGCAGCAGCTTTGTAAGTGGTGCAGAAATAGTCACCAAAGGAGCCTTCAATTCTGATCATACTGAGCAGGTGGGAATACACTGCTTGTTCCCACATACTCCTCTCTTGCCCCTGCTGTGGATAGCACACTCATGCCTATTCAGCATCGCTTTACTAGTTTGTTACTTCCGTTTGAGTAGTTACAGTCTCTCTGTACTGTAACTTAGTTCATTAGCAACGAGTTAGCAATTAACTAAAATAAAGCCCTGACTGGTGTGGCTCAGTGGATTGAGTGCCAGCCTTCAAACCAAAGTGCTGCTGGTGGATTCCCAGTCAGGGCACATGCCTGGATGGTGGGTCAGGCCCCCAGTTGGGGGTGCACAAAAGGCAACCATACAGTGATGTTTCTTTCTCTTCCTCCCTTTCTTCCCCCCCTTCCCCTCTTTCTAAAAAGATAAATAAGCCCTGGCTGGTAGCTCAGTGGATAGGTGCTGGCCCGTGAGCCCAAAGGTCGCTGGTTCAATTCCCAGCCAGGGCACATAACCAGGTTACAAGCCAGGTCTCCAGCCAGGTCCGTAGCTGGAGGCAGGCGAAAGGCAACCAGACATTGATGTTTCTCTCCCTCTCTGCCTCTCTCCCTTCTCTTCTCTGGAAATAATAAATTAAATCTTTTAAAAACAAACAAACAATAAAATCTTTAAGAGAAAAAAAAACCCCTCAACCACAAGGTAACAAAGGATGATGAGATCCTTTTTGTCATTTGCGAGTTAAACTCTGTCCTTAATCTCCATTCAGAATCCTTCCCCCATCTGAGAAAAATGTTCAATGATCGAGTATCCTGCAGTTACTTACTGGCAATTACCATGAGCTCAGTGATGTTAAGGGAGGGGTCCTGCGGACCTCTACAGGCATTCAGCTCTGAATGCACAGAGAGAGAAAATGAGCAGATTTGATTATTCTTATGTTATTCATTCACTCACTTATAGTATAATCTATGGGGGGGGGGGGAAGAATGTTTCCAACAGGGGGCAAAATCCAATATCTGAGTATAAAGCAGCGTACTCCTTCAACTGTGAGGAAATCTTGGTTTAAAGGTTGGAATTTTAGAATTAGAAGGGACTTTAAAAATTAGATGACCTAGCTCCTTCTTTTATAGATGACATGATCTTTACCTAACTCACATGTTTGTGGTGTTTGTGTTTTAATCTTGATTGCTGTGTTAGGTTTTGTTACAGAATGGCCTGGCTCTATTGACCAGTTAGGTGGTAAAACACCTTCCACACTGTGTCATTTATTAGGAGAGAGTGGGCCTGGGGGAGAATTAGAAACAGCTGAAGGTGCAGCCAGGCCCATCACTACTCCTGTTTTAAAGGCAGTTTAAAAACTCAGATGACTGGCCGGCGAACCCAAGGGTCGCAGGTTCAATTCCCAGCCAGGGTACGTAAGCAGGTTGCAAGCCAGGTCCCCAGCCAGGTCTGTAGCTGGAGGCAGGTGAAAGGCAACCAGACATTGATGTTTCCCTCCAACTCTTCCTCTCTCCCTTCCCCTCTCTCTGAAAAATAATAAATAAAATCTTTAAAAAAAAAAAAAAACTCAGATGAAGAGGAAGGAAAAAGCAGCAAGTTGGAATAGAACAGATGCTGCTACTGTGGCTCTGGTGGTCGGTGGGCCCCAGCCTCAGAGCCGGGAGGGATCATCGTGGCAGTTGAACCCATAGCCTCCTCAACTCCCTGCGCTGCAGGGAGAACCGGGCACAGGGAGAAGAAAGGAGCAGGTGCGTCCCAATCCTGAACATCTTCGCTTTACAGAAATGCCATAGCCCTTGGGCCAATAACATCTTCCATAAAAGCAAGGAAACATCTTCCAAATAGACTGGTTTTGTTCATGCAATTACAATTTTTGAGCTCCTGGGTTGTGCCTCTCCTCAAACATCCTGATGACCCACACCTCTTTGCTTTGGGCAAGGTGATTCCATCCCCGAAATGGGTGCCGTTTCTACACACCCTCCTTCGCCCCCATCACCAGTTTCTCCTATATTCAGAGGAATGTCATGCAAGGTTCTTGGTTTTAAGGAAAGAAGATGGATCAGACACAGGATCTACTCCCAAGAATCTTTCTGTCTAGCATCACCTTCCTGATAAAACTGCCTGAGAAATACTCCATGAGCTCAAAAACATACCTACTTCCAGAAACTTAAAGAATGCTTCTGTAGCTTCATGGTTCTCCGGTTGGTAATTTCATCTTTTAAGGTCAAGTCTACTGTGAAAAGACAGGTGCAGCCATCAGGAAGGAAACTTGACCTCACTTAAGTGCCATTTCACTTAGAATGAACCAAAGACACACAAACAATCTCAAGTTGTCTGTAACATATTCCTAAAGAATGCTTTCTATAGTATTTTATAACATATGTTCTATATATAGTAAGATGCACTTTATATAGAAGGAGGTTTCTGCTCAATCATTCCCTTCCAAGCTCTAAAATATGATCCCTCGGCCACAGGGCCACTTCAGATCTGCTCAGTGTTCACATGGCAGTGCCCTAGTCTGACACAGCCTCTCTAAATCCGTGTTCCAAGATTCCATTTCCACCATAGGGAAAGTCCCCCTCACCAACAACAAACAATTGCCGGATACCAGCAGGGCGTCCCAGAATTCTATTCAGTCTGGCACTATCTACCCAGAGTTCGCCCAAGTTTCCACAGCGCAAGGGTTCAGTTTTACAAGATTCCCCACTACTCACCCCACCACCCACTTCAGATGCCACTTGCAAGTCTGGGTTGTTACTGGTACTTCTGTCCAACTAGCTATAATCATTAATGCTGTTACCATAGGGTTGGCTCCACTGACACCAGCCCCTTCCTCGGTTGCTTTCCAAAGGTCACCTCATTAACATAACAAAAGACACCTTGCTCAGTCTCCACCCTTAAGAAACTCCAAGGGTGGTCTTGTAACAGGACCCTTTGTGTGTGTGTGTGGGGCGGGGTGAGGTCCTCAGTTTTAATGGGCTTGATTTGCCCACCACCAGGAATGACTCTTAATAACAGAATTTGGTTAAAAGGAAAGGTATTTTGTTTATTTGAGGGTTATACAAATTATGTTAAAGGTGCAATTGTGCTGTTAAATCCCATTCCCTTTAAAAACACCCAAAACATACACAGTAATTCCCAATTAGCCTAGCTTTAAAACAGACAAGCAAAAGATACCATTTTTCAGAAACACAACATTTCACGGCTTAGCATTCCAGTTATAAACTCAAAGTTGCTGGCAGCTGCTGTACTCAATTAGGAGAGGATCTTGCGCGCACTCCCCAACTCTTAAAGCACAGGTAATTCCCTAGCTCTGTGCAAGCTGCATGCCTCGCGTCCTCTCTTCACTCCCCCTCTTCTCAAACCAGGTGAGTTCTCAGGCCACATGTCTGTCTGCACGTCCATCTGGGGCAGCAGAGAGCGAGAGTGAGAGCGAGAGAGACAGAGAGACAGAGAGACAGACCACGTGTCTCTGCATGTCATTGCAGGGAGCCCCTCTGCATGTTCATCTCAGGGAAGGAGAACCCCAGATTGATGGCTGTCCCATATTTTAAATCCCTTTTAACGTAATGTGTACAGTAAACAGTTCTGACCACTGACAGAACTTTGCATAGCACTGTAAGCCTTTCCAACACTACCCTTCAGGTAAGGCCCTTCCTATTTTCTGGGTGTGGAAAAAACAAAGGCTCGTCCACCTGGCCTCACCCCACCCCCATTCCCAAACTGCAGAGGGGTAGATTTTGGCTTTCTCCCACTCTGTAACGGTCTCAACCAGGTTCATGGTTTAACATACCATCTTACAGCACCCCCACCCCCTTATCTATGCATTCATTGGTTCTTCCAATGTGCCCTGACTGGGGATGGAACCTGCAACCTTAGGGACAACATTCTAACCAACTAATCTACCCAGCCAGGGCCCCATCTTACATGTTAATGACACAACATTTTTACATTTCTCCTCACCTCCAGATTATATCTTTAGGCATCTCAACATACCCTAAACTAAACTTCTGGTTCCTCCCCTTTCCCACAACCTACTCTTGTAGCCCTTTTCTCTAGCTCAGGAAATAGCAACTCCATCTTCCCAGTTGGTCAGGCCAAAATTTGTGGAGTCATCCTTCAGTCCTCTCTTTCACTCCCATGTCCAATCTGTCACAAATCCTGTTAGTCCTACCTTCAAGTGGTATCCAAAAATGCAACATCTCAGCACCATCACTACTATCACCCTGGACCAAACCAAAGTCATCTCTGCAAAGTATTATTTCTTTAAAGCATGTTTTATTTCTATCATTTAAAAAATTTATTGATTATACAGAGGAAGTGGGGAGAGAGAGAGAGAAAATATTGATTTGCTATTCCATTTATTGATGTACTCATTGGTTGATTCTTGTATGTGCCCTGACCAGAGATGAAACCCCCAATCTTGGTGTATGAGGCCAGGCTCTAACCAATAGAGCTACCTGGACAGGGCTTCCAAAGTATCGTTTCAATAGTCTCCTGATCAGCCTCCCTACTTGCTCTTTATCCCATATAATCTAGTCTCAACATTACTCTCTTGCCCTGAGTCCTTTTGTATGTGTGTCCAGTAAATACCTTTAAAAATTGTTACCTTTATCTGGTGATGGAATTAAGTCTGGTGGGCAACCTAGACCCTGACCAACTCTGGGGGGTTAGGGGATTTCTCAGTGCTTCAGGTGTTAAGGGACGTTGTGGTTACAGCCTGGGATAGTTTTCACTCCCCAGCACAGATTTGTCTATCTCCAAAGTCCTTGGCTATGACTAACTCCAAGGTCCTACCCAAAAAGCGTACTTTTGTCATGCCTCATTAATGTCTCCTCTTGGAAGTACTTTCCTTGTGCCTCTGTTTAAGTTTCTAGTTTACCCATCTGTAAGGAGAGCTGCTTATCTTCTCCCCAACCAGTCTCTGAGTTCCTAAAAAGCAAGAGTTTTTTGTCCTGTCTTCCACCTTCTGCACCTCCCACAAACACACCGCCGCTGGACCCTGGCCTGGAGCTCCGTTAAGCGAGGTTTAGTAGACAAGCAGTGGGCGCAGGGGTGTGCCAGGCACTACGCGTGCGGGGTGTCAGACACGAGAGCGGTGCCTGGGGAAACCCTAGCGGGGAAGTTAAGAAGAAGGAGGAAGATGAGGAGGGAGGGGAGGGGAAGAGGCAAGAAGGGGGCGGGGCCACAGGCAGCAAGCAAGGGGCCGTTCCGTCTGCGTCCGACTGGTGGCCGCATGGCTTCGGCCTCCTCCGTGGCGGGCTCGGGCCGCGGGGCCCGGAACCTGCTGCAGTTCCTGCGGCTGGTGGGGCAGCTCAAGGTGAGCGGGCGCCGGGGAGCGGTCCGGGGCCGGGCGGGCCGCGCGAGGAGGGGCTGCGGCGGCGGGAGCAGCGAGGCTGGCCGCCCAGCCGGGCCTCCGGTTCCTCCGCGGTCCCGCCCCGGTGCGGTGCGTGCGGGCGCTGGGCGGAGGGAGGGAGGTGGCAGTATGGCGCGCCTGGCGATCAGCGCGGCCACCCCGGCTGGGTTGCGTGCAAACCACGGAATAACCCGTGTCGGCCCCCGGGAGGTTGCTGGGGAGCGGCCGGCGCCGCTGGCCCTGTCCGCCCTGAGGATTTGTGCGTTTGGGGCACAGGACCCCACAACGGGGCGGGGGCGGTCAGTTTTCTGAGCACCTGGCAGTCCTGCAGATTTGAAGCTGGGTGTTCAAAAAGCTGGCCCATTACTTCCAGAATTAAGCCTTTCTGTTTTTTACAAAGGATTTTTATGTACTGTAGTACCCACTGGAGTGACATCACTCCTGTCACTCGCTGCTGCCCCATTAATAACTCGGCTGGATTTCTCCCAAGTTCAACCTCCCTTTTTCCTGCCACTCAAACTACAGTTCTTAAAGGTCTCGAAAAGTGTAGACTTGCGGAGAAAGTGCTATCTCACCGGATCGCATCATGATGTGCATAAAGGAAGAGCCCTTAGAAATTCATTTATCCCTTCTTAAGAATTTGGAAATCTATCACTTATTCAAGTTCAGAGCTTTCACCCGTGTTTTCTGCTTGTGTCTGTCTAAGGGGGTTGATGGAAGGCAAAATTTACCAAGTCCTGTAGTTATAACAAGTTACTTTACACTTTGAATATCTAATGGACTTGTATGTGTTCCAAAACTTATATATCATTAACACAGAGTAACTTGACTATTCGATTTTTGTGTTGTTTACTGTTATTCCCCCACCACTCTGTTATTTTCCGACTTCCCTGGTTTATTTGATTCCAGATGTCATCACTTTGGTGAGTTAAGTACTTTTAAATATAACCTGAAACCATTAACTCTGTTTCTGTGTCCAATACCCTGGACTTCTCTTGAAGAGCATAGTAGAAGGTAAAATACTTATCTTTATGAACTATTTTCTCCACCTTCATCAGAGAGTCCCACGGACTGGCTGGGTGTACAGAAATGTCAAGAAGCCAGAGAGTGTATCAGATCACATGTACAGGATGGCAGTTATGGCTCTGGTGACCAAAGATGATCACCTTAACAAAGACCGGTAAGCTATGAGTGCTTGTCAGGTAGGGTCTGTGCTCTATGCTTATGCACTGCTTTTCATGACTGAGGTGTGTGTCAAGTTCTTGTAGGTTAGTTTATATATTAGGGAAAATTATTCGAGGCAAAGCACACAGATTCAGGATATAAGAACAGGAATATATGTGTTGATTGCCTGCCTTGGTCTCAAGAAACCTAATTGTGATATTAGAGTTTCCAGGCCTTTGAAATGAGTCTGTTATGTTTTACCTTTTTACCATTGTAATTAGTACACTGTGTCCTTCTATCTATCCCATTTTAGCAAAGTGACTTTTTGGAGGGGTTATGTGCAAAATTTAACTGAGAAAAAGATATTCTCTCTTCTTTCCATCAAAAACCACCATAGAATACTTTTTTGATCATAGGACTAAGTTCCTAGCAATGTAAGACATCAAGTAAATACCAAATGAATTTACACAGGTCCAAAGTGGTTTTAGAAATCAGTTATGTTAGGAAATTAGTGCTATATTCCAACAGGAGAGAGCACCTATTCTTGAAAGTCTGAGATGAGCTGGGAAGGGTTGACTAAGCAGAGAAGTAGAAGGCTCAGCCGAGGGAAGGGTGTGGAAACCAAATCCCTGACAGCCGGAAACTGAAGGGATACTTTGGAGATAATAAAGAAATCAATTTAATTGCAGCAAAGTTTCATTAGGAAGTCAGAGAAGCCCTGTGACTTGGTAGATGGTGTGGAACTTAGATTTTTGGCCAACAGTACAAGATGGACTGTACTGTTGAATGGAGTATGAGCTGAAGAGTAGTCTGAGATTTTAACTAGATCAGGGAGAGGCTGCAGGTGGGAAGGGGACACTGCGAGTTGGTTAGGCCTTGTACTGCCTTCATAATAGTGGGAACTTGAACCTGGCCCTCTGGACATTTATCTCCTCACCTGCCTTCATTATTTTGACAGTGATTATTCCAATCACTACTCATTATTATTAATAATCAAGCCATTTGTTGAATGAACAACATGTACCAGAAACATAAGTTACCAAATTTAATTTTCATACTAACCTTATGAAGTATTATCTTTTTTTTTTTTTCAGATGATAAAATGAAGGCTGACAAAACTTAGCATTTAAAGAGACTAACTAACTTGGCAAAGGTCACACAGCTAATAAATGTTGGTTGCAGGATTTGAACCCAGTTCTGTCTAACTCTATTCATTTTTCTATAAAGGGCCTCATTTTGTCATTAACTTGTATATTGGAGAAATGATTGTTTCCGATTTTTGTATCAGTAACTAAATGCTATAGCCAGATAGTTTCCTGGCTTTGTAATCTGAAGTTATCTCTTTAAGTGATATTTGAGAAACCAGCAATTTCTAAAAAGATACAGGTTAACACTTTCCTTTGCATTCTCATGTTTTGCGTTGAATATTAATGAGCAGTTTTAATTCAGAATTGTTGAAGGTTGGCAAAATATACAAGGTCTGTCCCAAAAGTATCTAGCCAATGTCAACATAATTAAAACAGTTTGCGTTGCTGATACTTTGGGACAGACCTCACACTCACTTTAGAAAATATTGCATTAAAATACTCTGTAAGGGTAGAGAAAGGATAATATATTATGTAACTTCAAAATAGTATAGAGAAGGAGCTTGTAATGAATATAATTCTGTAATTATTCACTATTTCTTGCCTGGCCAGATGTGTACGCCTAGCCCTGGTTCACGATATGGCAGAATGCATCGTTGGGGACATAGCACCAGCAGATAACGTCCCCAAAGAAGAAAAACATAGGCGAGAAGAGGTCAGTATTGATGGTTGACTCCCCAAGAGACTGCCAGAAAAACCTGTTGCTGAAGCAAATCTGAGCTTATTAGACCTATGAGTAAGGGAGTGCCCCACTTTGACAGTCTTAGTGGTTCAGTAAGGGGAAGAGGAATGTCAGGGGAGGATATTGAGAGTTTAGAACCTGGGCTGGAGGATGGTTAAGTGGATCCTACAAGATGAGCAGCTAGTTGAGGCTGCCCAGGGTTTGGGGCGTACCAGCCTTCGGTTGGTGGGGCTGGTGAGGCACAATCTTACACCCTCTTGGAGAGTAAGCTACTAGTGTTTACTGTATTTTGGGATTTACAGTCTTATCTTCCAGAAGCAAGGATTTCCTTGGAGTCAGGACCAAATGGTTTTTGCTTGTTCTCAGCCTTGTTTAACACAAGATCAGGAGAGTAGGCCTGCCCCCTAGCCTTGTTTCCTGGAGGGACAGCAAACTGTGTGGTTTCAATTCTCATTAGTAGGTGGACACAGATAGTGTGGCTTTCATCAGAACAATGGAAATAGTGGGAACCTAAAGAAATTCTTCATGTGAGTTAAGCTCTTTGGAGAAAAGTTCTTATGAATTATGAGTATAATCATTTATATAATTATTATTTGTTGGGTTTTAAATGAGCCTTTTAATTTAGTGGTTTGAAGTAAATAAAGAATATATTAGTAAGAAATGAACAACATCAGTAAAATATGAAATCAATATCATTTTGGCCTCTAAACCCAGAGGTCAGGGCCAAAGAAGAAGATGTATTAAAAGCAGAGGCTGCAAAATCCATGAAGGCTTTTCTTACAATGCTGAATGGCTCGTTCTCAATTCAGGGGTCTTGCAAGCTACTTTTACTTAAGGCCACAGATCCTAAACTGCTAAGTGGACAAATCCTTTATCAGAGATGGTTTAACAGGGCAGGTTGCCTTCAATTGCTGTTCTGGGAGCTGAGGGGAGATGAACTTAGTAGCCAACAGCCTTTTTGCTCTTCTTCACACAAGAAAATCCACAAGGACTATCCCAATTTAGAAGCTGTTAACACATCCTCAATTATGGGTGTAAGAGGAATAGTGTAAGGAATGTATTTTCCCTGCTCAAATACTGGTCTAAAATGTAGGCTCAGCATATAGAAAGGGAGGAGGAGCATACAGAGAAAAATTTTTCTCTGTAGAGTTCAAACTGTCATCGTGGGGTGATCACTTTGTAAGGTATACAGATGTCTAATCAATGTGTTGTGCACCTGAAACCAATATAATATTGTATGTGAGTGACAAATAAAAAACAATTTTAAAATTAAAAAAAAAAAGATGAAAGGCATTAAAAATTCCTAGGTTGATTAACAGAATTAATATTTAAAAATATTTTATTTATTATTTTCAGAGAGAGGGGAAGGGAGAGAGGGAGAGAGACATCAATGTATGGTTGCCTTTCATCTGTCTCCAGCCACAGACCTGGCTGGAGACCTGCAACCCAGTTATGTGCCCTGGCTGGGGAATTGAACCAGCAACTTTTGGGTTCACAGGCTGGCACCTTATCCACTGTGCCACCAGCCAGGGCCAACAGAATTAATTTAAAAAGAAACTAATTAGCTCAAGATACTGAGTTACAGTAAGTAATTAGTGCTGAACCAGAGGATGTTGGTTAATGACTATGATAGAGAGAAAAAGAAGGGGAAAAACCTCCTCAATTATACAGCTCTTTTCAGGATATATGATAGTTTTATTCAAGGGTATATCTGGATATTGTGGATGAGAAATCATATACTGAAATGTCAGAGGGTAACCAAAGATTTTACAGTGACACAGAGGAAAAAGAAAAGACACAGTGAATTTGAGATTACTCCATAAAGGAGTAAGTCAGACCTTCTGAAGAAAAAGCACAGTACAGGGGAAGGATGTCCAGCTACTGCAGGTTAGAGAGGACCTGCTACTGTCCTGGCCTCCATGGAAGGACATAGAATGGACCTGAACAATCAGTGATGCCATCTTCTTGGACTCTGTCTTGGCAGTGATGAAAAACCTTTGTGGTCTGCTGCCCGCTCCTTCTGATTCACAGGAGAATAAATACCATCATCAGAAGGGACAAGGGAAACATCTTAGAGAACTGTAAGTTCTTGGACGAGAAACCAAAGGACTGGAGAGCACTGACACTCCATTGCCTCTTCCTGTCCTTGGCTAGGATTTGAGAACAGAGAGAAGGATCTGGGAGATGAACCATTCTCTATGCAGATGGTGTTTATGAATAAGATGTGGCTGTCTGAACCGTGCATTCAGATAATTAAATGAGGGTTTCTTGGCTTGCGGTGGAACGCACATAAAGAGAAGCAGGGAGTGTCATTGGCCCAGAGGCTTGCCCACTGCATCCGGAAGGCTTTAAATGGAAGGAGGAGGGTGCAAAAATACTCGATAAACCTGGACAGTTGATTGTTTTGGAGGAGAGCAGGTATTTGGATGACATGAGGATGAGGGCATAGAAGAGAAAATTGGGGAGCCAAAAGCGATACTTGTAGTCTGACACCTTCCTAAGCAGGATAAGATATACTCATTATAACCCAAGTTGGTAGAGGGCTTCTGGTGGGGATCATCAAGAACTAGTGGGATGGGCCCTGGCTGGTAGCACAGTGGTTAAGGCACTGGCCTGTGAACCCAAAGGTCGCAGGTTCAATTCCCAGCCAGGGCACATAACCAGGTTGCAAACCAGGTCTCCCCAGTCAGGTCTGTGGCTGGAGGCAGGTGAAACGCAACCATACACTGATGTCTCTCTCCCTCTCTGCCTCTCTCCCTTCCCCTTTCTAAAAAATAATGAAATAAAATCTTAAAAAAAAAAAAAGAACTAGTGGGATGGAACTTGAGGCTGGAGTCAGTTATATTCCTTTGTAAAGGGAAAATCTTATTAAGGTAGGAGAGTCACTGTGCATATGTACCTATGGGGGTTAAAGTTACTAATGAACTAAGAGGTTAAAAGGAATAGAACCAAACTTTATTATGAGAATAAATGTGGCAACATGGAGAAAATGGGGAATATAGTGAACATTGTATAGAATGCTTAGTGTGTGCCAGATAACAGGCATTTTATATGAACTATTTAATCTACACAGCAGTCCTTTCGGAAATGGGGGACATTGTTCACCCCATTTCATAGTTGAGAAACCTGAAGGACAAAGAGGCCAAGTGACTTGCTCAGGGCTCCACAGCTAGAAAATGGCCTGCCGGTTTCAAACAGCTGTTGAATCGACAGTGTGTAGGTAACTGTGGCGCTGTTCAGCCTCACCAATGATGTGTGAATGATGAATAATGCCTTCCGGGTACTTGTCAGAAAACTGACACAGATGTTTGCCGAAAGCTTCATTCAGCTCAGAACTTCAGACAGATTCTTGACATGCTTTGCTAACAGGAAGAAACAAGGGAAATTTTCTCTCTAAATCAATGTGTGAACAAGGAAAAAAAAAAAAAAGTATGGAGGTGGGTGTGGCAGAGCTCACTACCCTCAGGAAAAGTCTGGTATCCTCAGCCATGTTCCCTGGACTTCTGTGGAGTCAATGTCCAAGGGTCCACTTAAAAAGGGGGTGTGACACCGTGGCATTGTCCTTTTTCATGTGTAGTGTGCCGCAGGCCTCAAAGTAAGTGCCAGACAAGGAGTATCAGCCACCGAACAGGCCTCGAAGTGTGATTCTGATTGTATAGCAAATGATATCCATGAATTTAGATCCAGAAGACAGTTGCTCAATTTCAGGAAGAGAGCAACAATATACTTGTTTATCTTTCTGTTTTTAATGGGCATGGTGATTTTAGCCCACAGGAAGTTAATTAATAAGGCAGTAATAGGATGATATGATCTCCAAAAGGGCAATGCAGGCCTGGGCTGCATTTATAGAAATGGAGTGTCTGGTTTGCAGAGGCTGCAGTTCCATTCTGTGCCACCTGAGTGTCCACACATTAGTAACTGCTTTCAGTGCCCAGTGCCAGGTGCATAACCTCCAATGCAATAAAACAATCTCTTATCAAAGCCCAACTTTTACATTTGTATTCTAAAAGTTTAGATTTTGATGTACGTGTACATGCGTATATGTTACTCAGTCTGTTCTTTTCAAATAAAAGCAATAGGCAAATGTGTGTCTGGAATAGAGGAAAGATGAACTATTTATAAAGAGGCCTTTAGTTTTTGAAAAAGCAAAGTATTTCTTCAAGTATTTTGCTGAGGTTTGTGAAAAAGTAGCAAGGGAGAAAGCAGGTACAAAATAAATTTTATACCCCTAACGGTGGTAAGATGCTCCAAGCTGTTCAGGGTGGTGCCATTCCTAAGTACAAGAACAGATTGTTGACACTGGCAGATATGTTTCACTCTGTAAGAGGCTGCATTCTTCAATATTTTTTCCTCTTAGTAATAAATAATATATCCAGCTTTATTTTCATTGCTTTTCCCAGTTCACTGTTTGATTTTATATAAGATTGAGGCCACTTTTATATAACCAGTTGCCAAAGGTGGTTCTTAATTCACATTGTTTTGAAGGAACCTAACCTCTGGTTCGAACTGAAACAGATTAAGAGGTGTAGGAAGAAGATAGTCATAAAATTTGAAGCCATTTGAGGGTAACTTGCAGACCTCTTGGCCCCAAAATGTGATATTTTAGAAGGACACTGGAGCAACACAGAAATGAACAACACAAATGAAGGGAGCTGGGAGATGAGGCCCCTGAGACTAATAATAAGTACTGAACACCCATTTGGGTGGCCTCTTGACGTACCAGGTCCCCATCACCAGGCATGTTTATGGAAGGAGGACGAGATGTGTATCTGGACCCACTGTTGAAGGGTTCAGATACTTGTCATGGATGCTTTGGCTGATTACCCTTCAATATCTCTTTTCAGCCTGAATCTGTTAGCCTACAAGAAACTGTATCATGTAACTTCCTTTATGTAAATGACAATAACCGCCCATTCGTGTGGTGCTTTACGTCTTGCAATAAAAATACTTAACAATAGAAAATGGCTATAATCGTGTACAAAACATTTCTGTGAGCTTTGCAATTCATTGTTACTTTCCACTTGCAGGTTTTCATTGAACTCTTAGTGTGCTTATGATTGATAACTGATGTGGGCATCTTATGGTTCATTGACAACATATAAAATCTTGGCCTCATTTCTGATATTTCTATAAATGTCTCATATCCTCCTCATTGTCCTTTTTTATGTGTGGTGTGCCTAGTGATGTCCATGTGAATAAATTCACTTTCTCATTTAATGTGCACAGCTGCCCTTCTTCAAAGCCAAAATATTGTCCAATATTCTACCCCTCTGGAAATTATTTGTCTGAGTCCAGCACTTGGCTTTTGTAAATGAGTTTAAATGTGAACATGATTAAAATAATGGTTTGATATTTCAGGCAGCCATGAAGCAGTTAACCCAGCTTCTCTCAAAGGATCTTGGAAAGGAGCTCTATGAACTTTGGGAAGTAAGTATATATGATGGGTTGCTTTTTATTTATTGTGACTGAATTTATATGCCTCATCAATGCTTTAGTTAGATTATCTGAACAAGTTGTCTGTGACTTGGTACTTTCTGGTTTGTATCTTTTGCACCTCTCAGCTGCTGCAGGAATTTCTCATGCCTCATAGTTTTCCTTCCACCAATTTTCCTTGTCACCATAACGCCTGGTACCCATCCTGACTCACAGCCCCTGGATTTCCTGATGCATTGCTGTCACCCCCCACCCCTGCCACTCCCAGCCACCCTATACTCCCCATCCATTTCTCGTCCTTGTAAAATAACACGGGCTTTTGTGGTGGTTCAGTCCTGGGTTTGCCTCCCACCTCACCACTTCCTGTCGTGGTGACCTCTCTGTACGTTGTCTCCTTAGGAAACCTTGGAGAGTTGTTTGCGCCCGCCGACTGAGGTCAGGGTGCAGCTGAGGTCAGGGTGCAGTGCTGCTGCGGCCCCCAGCACAGAACAGGGCTTTGTGGGTGCCCCCCTGCTCCTGCCCCGCCCCCTCAGGACTGCGGAGGCATCTTGCTGCAGGGAAATCCCTCCTCCGCTGCTTCTCGTTTGTGAAAACAAAACAAGCCCCTGCCTCCTCCAGGCCCACGAACCCCACAGCCTCATGGGCTCCTCCGCCTAAACATCCACAGGGACCTCAACTCTACATACCCTCACTTTCTGCGGTCATTTTTATGATTTAAAAACTGTACTGAAAAATACAGAAAACTGTACAAAAACTGATGTATAGCATAGCGAGTTATTAGAAGAATAACTTCCACGTAACTACCATCCACATCGAGATTTGGAACTTCGCCCTCATCACCAAAGGCCCTTTTTCCTACCCTGGCCCAGCACAGCCTTACTTTTCCTAGTGATCCCTTGAGTTTCTTGATGGTTTTATCACCACAGAGTCCAGCCCTAGTTAGTGTCGGTTAATACTGCCCACTTTGTAAAAGATGAATGTCTAAGTATCGTTCACTCCGCAGTTCTCCCTCCCCGTTTCTTTTTCTTACACGTTAGGGTTGGAGAGTCCAGTCCACCCGGCCTGTAGTGGAGTTTCTGGCAGTCTGGGTGTGCCGGCGGCGCCCCTCACTTGCAGCAGGTGGGCGGCCACAGCCGGAGGGGTGATCCTTGTGGCAAAACTGTAGGTGGTGTTGGATTCTTCCATTGTGCAACACACATGTCTGGGTTTTCTTGGGGCTTGCATCCCTCCGGCCTTGGCGGCTGCAGAATGGTATTCTAGCGCTTTTATTTTGCTTTCATTTTGTAGCTGAAATAACTTTGTTAGCAGATGCTTCTCCCTCATCTACTCTCCGGTTAAGGTCATAGAAGGAAGGTGCGGTAACAACCTGGCTTCCTTGATAGCAGGAATGGCAGGTGATTCAGCTTCACTCATCTTGGATAAGCCCTGGCCAAACCACCTATTATGGTTTTAATTTATTTTAAAATAGGAACAGTGATGTCAAAGTCACAGTATGGGCACTAAGGATGCTCTTTGCTACTGAGCTGGTTGCCAGGTTCTCCTAACTTCTTTGCTTCAAAGTCTCAAAGCCTGATATTTCTGCTTTCAGTCTGTTTTCCACACTGAAGCTAGAATGCTGTTTCTAAAATGCAAATCTGATCATGACACTTCTTGCCAGGAACCCTTCAGTGATGTCTAGCAGCTGCAGGATAGGCTGAGGCTACATAGCATAAACCACAAGGCTTTTCAGGAGCTGGCTCTTCCTCCACTTCCAGCCTCTTCCCTCCTGCCTTCTTCCCTTCCGTTCTCCATCCTGCCTTTAGGAACTACTTGCAGTAAGTTCCCCAGAGATGCACAGCTCTTCTTAACTCAGGTCTTCATCTGCGGCACCCTTCTGCCTGCCCTGCCTCCTGGTTGGAGAGTGAAGCCGAAGAATGCCAGTACCATTACTTTCTGAGAGAAAACCCAGTGATTTATATTTTTAAAAGGAATGTGTAATTCCACCAGAATTTGTTATAAAATGTGTTATTCCCTAATGGTCTATAATTTCTCACTTTCAACAGAAAAATTCCGGACTGCTGTGCTTAGAGTATTCCATTTGTTTTTGTTAAGTCATAAACTTAAATGTATTCAATGTAAATACAATTAAACATTTAAATTAAATGTAATGATTTCTAAGTGCCTTTGAAATAGAACAAAATATATTTGGTTTTGTAGTAAAATGATTTGCCTGTATAATTTTAAGGTCTATCAAAAGTCACATAGCTGCCTTTAATAAGCATAAGGCAGTTAATAAAAACCAAGAAACCTTCAGCAATTCACATCCCATTATCCTGCCAAGAAAGCATGACAGGTTCATTATCTGAACACGTCTCGGGTGGAATTACAAATGAAAACTTTGCAGGGAAACCGGTTTGGAACACTTTGGTTTCTAATAGAAAAATGATCCTATATAGTCTTAATTGGGACCTGTGGTTGTGTGGCGTGTGTCATGCTCTAAGAAGCAGACCTGCAGCTTCTTGTTTTGGGTCTTAGGGAGCAGTGGGAAGAGGAATGGTAAACTCCCTGTCCATTACCTTCACCACCTCCCAGCCACTAACACGAGCACTCACACACCAGTGTAAGAAGAATTCACAGATCCTGACTATCCCCGAGTTGTAACCCAGGGAGACTTGTTTTCCTTAGTTAGAAAGTCAGGACAGCTTCCATGCATAAAGTGGTAACCAAATGAAACTTCGGGGCTTGTGCTGGAATACATGGCATTGTGAGCACGTCCTTCTTGTGAGGGACAATGACATTAGCTGTGAAATTACAGGGCAAGTATCTCTGCGAAGGGTTCGTGTACAGTGAAGAAACATGGGCAACTCAGAACGTGCGTTTTAGCTGTGACTCTGATTCCAAGTACCAGAATCAGAATTTTCCTGGATTATCCTATCATGCAAGCTCTAATCATGCTGCTCTAATTACGCCTTTCCTTAGGAATACGAGACCCAATCTAGTGCAGAAGCTAAGTTTGTGAAGCAGCTGGACCAGTGCGAGATGATTCTTCAGGCGTCTGAATACGAAGACCTGGAGAACAGACCCGGGAAACTGCAGGACTTTTACGACTCCACAGCAGGTACTCGGCACAGTTTGCAATGAGCACCTTTACAGTTTGGCTCACTCCTGGTGTCGTCAGTAACTATGTCTGAATCCACTGTGGTTACCCTCTTCTGACCTTACCACATGGAGCATCTACAAAGAAAAAGGTGGGATTCATTGCGGGAGGGGGCCTGGTGCGGAAGAGCAGTGCCACCCTGGAGCTGAGCTCAGGTTCATGTTCATAGCTACTAGCTGTGTGCCCCTGGGCAGCCTCCTGACCTCTGTGTCCTCCAAATGATGAAAATCATACTACTTGCCCTGCTTAAGTCATAGGGTGGTTTTGCGGTTCAAGGGAGATGATTCATGGGAAACTGCATTATGATCTATAGGTGCTTTATACGTAGGTGTAAAGTCAGGTGAGGTGGAGCTAGAAATACAGATTTAAAACAAGAAACCCTCAAATGGCTGAAGTCACCATACCAAGGTCTGCCTGGTTTGAATCCTGATCCTGCCACAGAATCTCTGTAACCTCCAGTAAATTACTTAACCTAGCTCTGGGCCGTAGTTTCCTTATTTTGAAAATGCAGATAATTATGGAATCTACTTTGGAGGGCTGTTTGAGGACAAGGTGGGCTGATTCACATGAAGTACTTAGAAGAATGCCTGGAAGTAAACCTCGGCTGTTTTCCTTTTGATACACTTTCCAGAGTGAGGAGCCGATTACCCTGAATTAGTGACGGCTGGTGTGACAGCTGGTGTTCCTGTCTCTTGCTGGAGCAAAATGCCACTTCTCTCCCTGGGGGCTGTCCGGGCTCAGCTCAGCCTCCATCTCTGAGAAGAGAGAGAGAGATAGCCTTTCTGGGACCTCTCGGGACCCTCTTGTGGTGCCACCAAATACAGAAAGGTCCCAGACCCCAGACCAGGCTCCCAAACTTGATTTGCATTGTAATGAAGTTGATTTGATTTTCCTTCTGTCTTTTCCAACCCCGCTGGTTAGCTGGTTAAAGTAGCCGGCCGGGCTCGCCAGTCCATCCTGCATGTCACAGGCTTTTCCTTTTCTGTAGGTGCAGGTATCACACGTGTTCGTTGTTAAAACTCTTGTGGCTTTTCCTCTTCCTGAAAAATGAAATTCTGACACTTGGGAGCAGCCTAGAAAACTGCACTAAAGCCACTCGCCTCTCCGGTGCCCTTTCCTGATCCTCCCTGGCAAACTGTGTCGCCTTTTTTTCGCTTGGTCTTGAGCTTCCCACTGTATTCCTTAGTCTGACTTGCACTCGCCTACACGGTGGCTCTCCTGGGGTCTCTTCCCAAAACCCCACCTGTTCCCCTGGTCCTGCCGTAAGCTGTTTGAGGGCCAAGACCAACTTTGTCTCCTTTGATGTAGGCAGCCGTTCAAACATTTTCTGCTTCCGTAAAACAGAAGAATACAGTTGCAAACCTGGTGCAAACGATCGCCTGTGAGCCACGCTGGCCTGCTGTGCTTGTTTGGGTGAGGTTTTATTGAAACAGCCACACCCAATCTTTAATATTGTCGCTTCCACTTTTGTGTGACAGCTGCCGAGCTAAGTCATTTGTCACAGAGATATCTAAGTCCACAAACCCTAAAATATAGACTCTCTGACTCTTTACAGAGGTTTGCCAACTGTGTTATAAGCAATGATTGGGTTCTCAGGATGTTTCACCAATAGTGGAACTAAAATACAAGTCATGTTTATGTGGTGCTTTGCATTTTAACGTGATTAGCTTCTATGTTGACACATTCTCAATGAAAACAAAAAACAAAAAAGGAAACATGAAAATACCAGTAAAATAAAAATGTGGGCACCGGAAGAGTCATCTAGTTTAAACTCCCAAGTTTTATGGAGGAAGAAACTTGAGCCTGGAAAGAGGTTGACTGCCCATGACTGAGTTATGATTAAAACTCGCTGCCGTGAGTTGAGTTTCCTCCTGTAGCTCCTTCTTTCACAGGCTGCTGGTCAAGTTTCTCCTAGCTCTGTGGCATCGACAGTGCTTTGCCAGATTCTCATCCGCATGCGTGGTGGCATCAGGAGTGACGGAGAACACGCTCTATGGGGTCCCCTTTGGCCCCTCTCCAAATCAGAAGGAAGGGCTTGGGATTGTTCTGCATTGGAGTAAAGCACAGAGCCCCTGGCAAGCTGGAAAAATTGGTGTGTTCTCTTGTCCTTATCTTTTGCTGTCTTCTTGCCTTGCAGGGAAATTCAGTCACCCTGAGATACTTGAGCTTGTTTCTGAGCTGGAGGCGGAAAGAAACGCCAGTATAGCTGCTGCTGCCAGTGAACCCCACTCCTAAAATGTTCTCCGTGTTGCTGCACTCCTGTGACAGTTTATTTTTCCAGTGGATGCTGTTGTATTTGCCTGTTGGTCCGTTGATTTCCCCAGATGTGAGTCTGTTTATTTTCAACTGCCTGGACTCCAGCAAGAAACGCGATACAATTGGGCCATAAGCCATAGAAGAGGATGTGGTCATGAAAATGCATGGGTGAAGACTTGGGGGTGGGTGTCTTTTTATGAACTAAATATATACATTTTAAAAATCTTACATTTTGGAATATTTATTGGAGATTTTAAATCCACTGAATTTATATCCTACATCCCCAAGGGCCAGATTCATCGAGTGATAGAATGTTTAATTATGATTGCTTTTAAGAACACTTTTCAACTGACTTAACTGGTAAGGATCCAGGAAAATGAATGCATTATAATGCATTATCTTCTCAGATGAAATTCTGCTTTGTTCATATGATCACTCTTTAGAGCCAGATTTTTAATTTCACTATGACCTGCTTTAGACCTGCTTTGATCATGGACTTGGAAACCTGCTAACAGGTTCCGTCCCTTCTTCCAGTTGTTTGTCATTTGGAGACACAAATTGGGGCATGCGATTTCAACGGCTTACCTGTGTTTTTTCCCTGTCTGACTTACAGATGTTTAGGCCTTGATTACAGGAGGGTTTAGCACCAGGTGAGAAATACAGAATAAAGAGTATTGCTGGGGTCACTAGACCTTGGTGGGGAACACATTAAACCTGGTTTCTTCCCCTCATTTCCTTTCATAGGATAAGTAATCAGCCCGCTGGCCTTCACAAGATCTCAGCCACGGAATGGTGGCATGGGAAGGCTATTGGTGCAGACCGGCTCAGTACTTTGCAGTGATTGATTTTGGTGTAGAGGATGATGCCTGTCCCTTTAATTCAGATGTCAGTTTCCATTTGAAGAAGCCTTTTAGGCTGGCATGGTGAGAATTCTAGACAGCGTTTCTTTGGAAACTCTTTGCTGTCTCCATGGATACCCAGTCTGTGGGAAGCAGGGTGCATGATCTCTTCAGAAGCAGCAGACATGTAGCTGCTGCTCTGCGTTGAAAAGAGCAATGCTGCTTGGTATCCAAGTTCTACTGCATCCTAGCGGCAGTTTTTAAAAGGTGATAAATGGTTGAAAAGTGTGGCTATTGTTGGAATGCAGTTGGTAGGAAAATAGAGTTACACTATCAGTATTTGGAGTTTTTTCTCCTGGCATGAAAACATGCACACAAAATAACTCAAGATAAGGTTCAAATACTTAAAACCGAAAAATTGCCTGTGGCCCTGGAGTTTTATTTGCCATATTTTGCCTAAGTTCACAGGCTCTGGAACCCTTTGGTGGGTCGGACTTAAACTGGCCAATTAATCATTACCCAGGTTTCCATTTGTGAGGGTTCACACAGTCCCAAGACTTCCTTACCGAGGCAATATGTTTAAAAGCAAAGTGCAGTGGTGCTATAAATAAAATAGAAGTACAAAATTAGTATCAATAAAAAAGATAACAGTTGAACTTACGAGCCGGTGTCTACAGACACTTGAGAATTATCACTTAAAAAATGTATTTTTCTTGGAAGGTACATGCTCCTTGCCTGGAGTTGGTTTTCCTGAATATCAAGCCCTGTCACTATGATGCAGAGTAAATAATTATTCTCCCGTTCCCAAACTGACGGCCATATATAGAGAGCAAGGAAACACCAAAAGAGGACGCAGACCACACTGACAATGGCAGGTTTAATAAGCAGGGGCTTATTAAATTTATACTAATATAAATTCATTATAACATGAGGGGCTTGCCTGGGGATCACAAGAGGAGTAAGTCTGCACCTGCACGCCAGAATCTTAAGTTTAGATGGAGGCCTGCTCTTTGGGTCAGTCACGTACACCACCCAGATGGTCTCAGCGAGGCACTACTCTCTCAAGACTGTGTCCTTGAAAGAGTTCCTAATGTGGGAACAAGGGCAGAACAGATATTTCAAGGACAGGTGTGGGTGAGGAGTCCCTGACCGCCCAGGTCCAGCTTGCAGTCAGCCAGGAGTTACATTCTCTCGGTGACCTCCAACACGAACTCAGAAATGTTCCTTGTTAACCTCCTTGTAGTGAGGAAGGGTGACTCCGTGGCTGAAAAGGAGGAGGGGACCAAAGGGCAGGGCTGCAGGGGGCACGGCTCAGGCCAGCTCCCCTGCCCAGGCCCTGGTGCCGACTGGGGGAGAGAGGTTCCTTCCCCCAAAACAATTCCTACTTTTTTCCTTGTGGGCTAGCATTTCATTAGCTGTTACATAATTCTCAGTGCCCTTGTACTTGAAAAAATGTTGATTCTAACAATGTCCAACCTGTGTATCTGAAAGTCTTGTAATATATGCTCTAGGATAAATGACTGATGAAATGCATTATGAAAAAGCATCCTCTCTACCCAGCATGTTTATTTAATTTGCTAATCTTCATATTCAAAGTGAGATTGAGGATGATTTCTGTGGAAGATTCATGATAGTTTTTGGTTCGCTTTAATACATGTTCTTTATAGTAAGTTAAGTAGAAATGTAGAATAAAGGATTGCACCATTCTTAGGAATTATCAAAAGTAACCATAAGATTTTGCCAGGTACTAGTTTGAAATTATATTTGAGCACCAGGTTTGAAGTTGCTTTACATTTTATATTTAAATCACGTTTTAACCTTATCACTATCTCCCTTATTGCATCCACCTACACTCCAATGTGGTAATGAGGGGAGGGTGTTGAGTTTGAAGTTTGCAACCCTATGTACCATTTTATAGTAGAGTTCAACAAATTTCAGGCTGACAGGTCATTCTGGGACGATACACAATGACAGAGGAGCACCATCGAGTCAGGTCACTGGCTGGCATATCAAGACACTCCGTAATACAGCACAGTTCTGTTTTCTCTGGTTCAAGAGCAGACTTACAAGAAATTGTGTAATTTAGGGTAAAAGGCAGATTTCTTTGCTGACATGACTTACCAACAGTTACCATCTTTATGCGATGTGAGTTGAACAAAAAGTTGCAGCATAAATTTATGAATATTTTCCATCAGAGTGATTGTATTTAAAAAGTGGAAAATGCTTAATTTACTGGTGGCTTTCTTTAAAAAAAAAAAAAAAGCTTCTCTTGGAATTATAGTTTTTTTTTCTCTGTGGCATATTTGACTTGCCAGCATCATTATTCTTCCCCTTTGGGGTCCTTAGTAAGTACAAAAGTGCTGCGATACCAAGGCAGTCCGTCTGATCACTCAGACAACCACCAAGTGACAAATGGGCAGGAGAAGACACAGTGTGGAGGTGCTGGACGATGGGATGATTCCCGCCTCTGGAAGGCCGAAGAGGAAGGGCTTGAGATTTTGTCAGCTCCTTAGAATGATGTGCAATTTAAAACTTATGAATTGTTTATTTCTGGAATATTGCATTGAGTACTTTCGGACTGGTGTTGATTACAGGTAACTGAAACTGCAGAGAGAGAAACTGTGGATAAGGAGACGAGTGTACATTTTTTGTTGTGCCATTTCGTACGCATGGTCCTGACCAGAAGTCAGTCTGATCTGTTAGTAAAAGGCTATATCCATTGTGTACAAGTGCTTTAGCACTTCAGGAACACTTTAACCTACTGTATGTGAACTTGCGTGGACAAAGTGAGGGAGAAACAGGCAGTGAGGAAATGGAACCTCTAGCCTAAGACTACCTACCTACCAGCAACTGATTTGATTATTCCAATCAATGATGTGACTTGTTCACACACACAATGAAAAAAGACTTTTCCATGTCATGACAGTTTTATCATTCCCAGGTCAGGGTTACCACTGTAGGTAATTAGGTAGATGTTAATAAAGAAGCTAAAGCAAAGGGAACTAGACATTGAACTTAATACACTGGGGAACATAAGTCTCTTTCTTTACCAGGAGCTACAGCTTCACACCCCAGGGAATCATAGCATTGCTCCACCAAGGGGATTAACACCTGCCCCTTTCCCCTCTTCTGGTATGGATTTTTGGGGGGTTTAGGGGGAGTACGTGGCCAAACAGGCATGTTAGTCTTGTCTGAGGGAAAAAGAGATTGGTTGGTAGGTGAACCTATCAAAAAGCCCACGAAAAGCTTGAAAAATCCATTGGTTATTTTGAAGAAGCACCTGGTCCACCCCAAACCCAAGCTAATATAATCCCAGGGAAACAAAGCCTCAGTCTCTAGTCCCCCATTCCTTCCCCCAGTAATGCTTTCCCCACCCCCTCCCCATTCATTCACACGTTTTCTCTTGCCTGCTGGCCTAGCAGCTGTTGGGGCCCCTGGCAGAATGCACGGGGGCGCCCCAGGACTTAGCTTTAATATAAAACTCAGACTCTTTACCTTGGCTTTTGATTGGGCCTTCCTGAAGACCCAAACATGGAAAAAGACCGGTTGGGCTTTTTCCATGCCGGGATGGGAGATGGGATATCAGAGACCCAGGGGCACTTCTGTTTCCACACCACGATCTCCTGTATGTGGGTCCTCGGGATGCCTTCTTGTGTAAGAGCCCAATTTCTACTGACAACAGTGTAAATAGTTAAAAACTTCTCAATTAATAGAGGTGACACAAATATAGCTTTCACAAAGCTACTGAATGGTTTAAATAGCTAAATATATTTGCAACTCTTAAGGCATCAACACTTTCTTGATTGTTTTCCTATTCAATTTTGACACTTCAGATTGTAAGTCTGAGACTACTGTGTATGGAAATTGGGTAGTGAATAAAGATACTTGTTTATAGCACCATAACTTTGATTTTTCTATAATACAATGTGTGCTGAATGTAGTTAAAAAAAAAAAGTGGTGGTGAGTTTACACAGGATGACGGATTCAAATGCACTCGCCAACTGCAGATTTGGCGCAGAGAGATGGGTACCCACGGGCAGCGATGGATAAGCAACATGGTCACAGCCAGCAGGAAAGGGTTTGGCTTCAACCAACAGACTAGAAGGATAAATCAGGGACAGTGCCAGTGCTCCTATGGGCAGGTTTGTTTGTCCACATTTATCCACTCTGGTTCAAGTTCACAGACCCATGTCTATCTGCTAAGAATCCAGAGATTATGTGGCGCTGAAACAGATTGATTTTCAATTAGGTAACAAATTATCCTGCTCCATTAATTAGGATAGAATTTTTCAGATTGGCTTTATTTCACAACATCCACTTCTACTTAATAATACATTTAAAAAATGAACAGTGAACAAGTACATATAGGTTACATATATATCACATGCATTGTATGTTCAAAATACATGTATTTAAATATCTAAATTGTGATTTTTTAAGAAGGTCTAGTCTCTATGCATTTTTAAAATGTATCTATAGGATGTATCTCTGCCACCCACTTAGAAAAGAAGAGAAGCATCTGTGGAAGGTAAAACTTACTGCAGAAATCTGATTATATTAACATGGTGCTTTTAAAATTATTATTCATATGAGCAGTTGTGCAAACTGGAAGGGATTCCAGACTTCGCCTTTTTCCATTTTCTGGCTACTATATTCCCTTTACAGACATCCCTTACATACACATTTAGCAGTTTACCTGAGTTAACTCCTACTCTATGAAGATTAGAGAGAATTTTAGAATTGAAGATTGTTTAAGCATCTTAAAGTAGTTGAGATTATAAGTATATGTCCTCTCTCCTATCACCAGACTAGCACTAGCAGTTGATTTAAAATAGTATCTGCACTGGATTGAGCACTGGTCTGCGAACCCAAGGGTCCCTGGTTTGATTCCCATCCAGGGCACATACCCAAGTTGCAAGCCAGGTCTCCCTCCAGCCAAGTCCATAGCTGGAAGCAGGTGAAAGGCAACCATACATTGCTATTTCTCTCTCTTTCTTCTTCCCTCCCTCCCCTCTCTCTAAAAATGAACAAAATAGTTATAAAAAACCATCTGCAGAATTATAGCCACCACCTTTTTAAGGTTATAAATATCCCTGAAGACAAATTAAGAACTTAAAAGTCATCATTAAAATCCATTATTTAATTGCTTAAGGAACATATGTAATTGATGTAGGCGAGGAGGACCACAGGCAGTCTGATGAAATTCCCAAGTGTCACCCCACTGACTCCAGTGGGCTGCCTGAACTGAAAGGGGGTACTCACTCATCCTTCAAAGCCATGCACATGGTAACGGCATCCAAGCAAAAATCAAAGCAAGTAATTACTAGCTCGTGTCTGGAAAATATGTTTGAATCACCAGAAAGGGGTCGTGACCAATTGTGTACCTGCTCAAAACAAGGCATTTTAAGAAATGACGGATCAGCTGTAAATACTGAAGAGTGTGATCAAGTGGTCCATTATCAACACAAATAGAAAGGAAATCACTTTATTAAACTTCGTGGGGAGCCCATGTGGAGGTCAAGGCCTGGGTTTTCTCGGTGGGATTTTGGTCTTCATATCCGGGGTGCGCGCGGGTGATGGGCCTCTGCGGGCGGGGGCGGGCAGGCAGCCCTAGCCTTGCAGTTCCTCGTCCGCCCGCCGGGGGCCGCCCGCCGAGCTCTGAGCGCTGGCATGGGCGGTGGAGCTGAGTACTTCTTCGAAACTGCCTCCGCTGTGGTTCGTCCCGCCTACTTTCGTCTGAAAGGGGCAGAGACGCAAAAATACAGTTCATTCTCTGTACTCTTTTTATAACGTTGAATATGTTCAAGTTCAGCAATACTTTTTTTTTTTTTTTTCTTGAGAGGGTTTGTAAAGGATGTAAGGAAGTTTCATTTAGCAGAGTGCTAGGATGTCATTCATACTTGGGTTCCGGGATTGGAATAGAAACTTATTTTGTACAATTTTATCTCCTCTACATTAAAGATTCTCAATCTCTTCAGGAACATAATCGGATGTGTGGATTACTCACCCAGAGAACCGATTTAATTAACAAAACAACTGGATTTAGATGTACTGCTTCACTTTTACAAACATATGGACATTTTAAAGTGACTTTAATTTAGGTTCTCTCCTTGAGATTTAACAAGATAATCTGCATTTTGGACAGATGTCTCTGGAAAAGGCAGAGTAGTTCAGCTGAATAGGATTTCTGGTCTCTTGTTTTGAGAGATGAAGATGAATCTAGTCTTAAGCACTGGTCACTTCCTATCTTTTCAGGCAGTTGCCTTTATAGGAAGAATATCCCTTAAAATGCAAAGTTATAATGCTTTACAAAGCTCCTTTTGTGCTTGTTATTGGCTAATAAGAATAGGCTCAGGAAGAAATCAATTTATAATTAAGGTTCATAGTGCTTTTTATTAAAGTGAAATATTAAGTATTTTGAAATTTTCCTTATTAAAAGCTCTTCAAGAGTATTTAATCATTCAGAATGCTTAATGAAAATCTTAATAAGTCATATTAGCCTTTCTTTATTAACAATATAAAAAAACACTCGAGGAAAAGGAAGGTACAGTACAGATACAATTGCTAGTCTCAAACTGCTGTCTACACCTCACTACCAAAGTGATCCTCATGAGAACATAAACTACACTGGTGAATGACCATATCCATCTACTGCCTGGCCAGCCCTTTGAAAATCTTAACTAAGGTTTAAAAGTAGTTCAGTCATTGCAAAACAAGCACACACTTTTCTCCAACTGCCACCCAAATCCCTCTCTACCTCTTTCAATTCAATTACTAAGTTGAATTTTTCCATCTGCCTGAACTTGAGAAATTTGTGCTGGAAAGTGACAGGTAAAATATTTTAGGCTTGGGTGTCACAAATACTCAAATTAGCCATTGTGGAAAACAGCGAAAAACAATGCAGTAAGTGAATGAGCATTGTTTCACACCGAAGTGTGAAAATCTTATAATTTAATATTCAGAAGTCACAAATATTATTATTATTTTTCTTCAGCCATTAAAGAAGTATGGAAAACATTCTTAGCTTGCAGGCCATTCAAAAGTAGGTGAGGAGCTAGATTTGATCCACATGACTTAGTTTATAGATGGCACAGAGCACTGATTTCTCCTTTAATCAATGTTGTTTTAAGCACTGGGTAGAAGGAGGTGGCTTTCAATTATGTGAATTTTTTTTTTTTTTACCATGCTTACATCTTCCCTAAGAGGAACAAGATTAATCCAATATAATTTACTCCATTAATAGTTCCCATTCTCTTCTATTCATATCTTTTTTTGCAATAGAAGTTATACACAGTGATGAATCAGATCAATACAAATTACTGATGTTTTCTTCCAGGTTTTGTTTCATTCTTCTGTCCTAGTTAGTTCTTGATTTCTCACATCAAAATAGAAAAACAAAGAAGGAGGAAACTGCTTTGAAATCAGCAATTTGGCAAAGATGAGTGAAATAAAAGGCGTTTCCTAGCCATGGGCTGGGGTGGGGCAGAGGGGGTTCATGACTTCATACAGCAATACTGGAAGCACCGACCTGCTTAAGCGAAGGTGTGAGCAGTAAACCCCTCGTGGACCCTTCCCTTCATAATGGTTTTTCATCCAAGAATTTGCCACTCTGCCCCCCAAGTTATAATCATTCTTTGCCAAAAATTTTATTTGATGAATGAATTGGGCTTCCTAATCTCCCATAATAAAATAACTGGTTGAAAGGCCGCAAAGAAACAATAAGCATCTTGCCTTTTTGTTTAAAAATCAAGCAGTAGGTGTGAAAGGAAATGCAGCCCTGCAAGGAATTTCACTCATCCTCACTGATTCTTGAGTCCTTCCCTCACCAGGAAACAACAGCCTCAGGACCCACAATCGAAGAAAATCACAGAAATTTGGTAAAGGATTTAGGGCACGAAAGTATATGCAGGAAAATAAGCTATATAAAGAAGGGTTAGACATCCATTATTTCATGTGGAGAAAACCAGGAATGAGAAATTTGTAATCACTGAGAAAGTGGGAGGTTTTACACAAAACATGATTATCACCTACTCTCCATTACCTGGGTGGGTAGGCAGAAAAAGAGGGACTAGACATAGACGGTGACCTAGGAAGCAGGTGATCTGCGAGTCTTATTAAACCAATGGACAGTCATCCACTTTCAGGTGGTCATGACACAGGCTAGTATTCAGCTAGCTGAATAAGTTTTGGCCTGATGCTTGGAGGAGCAATCAGGCTCCATACCTTCCATACCAGTGAGGTAAGAAAGTGAGAATCTGAGAGGAGGGTCAAACACTTAAATCATAAAATCGTATGTGGGCTGTGAGCTTACCAGTTTCCTAAAAGCAAATGAAAATAGTTTGTTCTTTATTCTTCTTTTGCTTCTTCATAGCTCCTTCTTCTAAAGAAAACCTAAAAAGCACAACTTCTCCTATGTCAAGAACTTGTCTAAAAAGCAACAGAATCCATCCTCTTGGGAATCTCTTAGGCTGAGAATCAAATGTTGAGAAGTTGACTCCTAAGATTTGTTGAGCCCTTTGCTTTGAAACTAGCTATTCTAGCAAGAGAAATGTCTGAGATACTGTGCATCCCTCCCTATCAAGTTTCCCTACAAGTGGGGACAATTTAATGGCTTCTACTGGTCACGCTGGAGATGATGTTGACAAGCAGACATGAAACTGCACAACTAGAAACTGCTGGCCAACGAAACCAATGAAGGCACTTGAATAAACAATTCATTCCTACTGGTTTACATGAACAACTTTGTAGGGATACAGAAACACTATTTAATCTTGGTTTTATTTATAGATTCATATGTGAAGATTGACTATGCAAGGCTGCCTTCTTGATGGCACCAAAGGTTGGCAGCTCATCTTTGGAACTAACTGCAGTGGCTACTATGCTGTCCTGATTCGATAGCCCCAATGACACAAAATTCACTTCATCTGTACCTTAAGACTTGTGACAGTTGTCTCAACCCTCTCCTCAAATGATTTGAAAGTAGGAGAATTCCTAAAATAACAAAAAAAGAGAGTCAGCTCCAAGGACCTACCTGTCTTAGTAACTATGCTGTCTGATTTCTGTTCCTGTACACATCACTTCTGCACCAGAGCTAGCTGTCAGTTTGCACCTTCACCAACCATGTTTTAACATGTATTTCACTCATGCTAGCTTAGAACCAGAAACCATGACTTAGAATTTTTCTAAGTAAAATCATCAGATATTCAATTGTAGAATAATATAGCATTTGGCACCGATACAAAAGTAATAGTTCCATGGTGCAGCATGAGTCATAACCAATGAGTCAAGGGAATGACAGCTTAATTTTTCATTTACTAATTGTTTATATCACAACACTTTTTTCCCAGTTCTTTTTGTTGTTGTTATTGTTGTTGTTGTTGTTGGCATGCAAAGTCTATCTAAAGAGTTTCATGTTTAAGTTTTACCACTTAGAATGTTAAAAGTTACTTATTTCAATGAATATGAGATAAGATAGAAATAGCTCAAGGAATACAAAGTTTCTAAGTTTTTTCTTTTCAACGCCTTCAAAAGTAATCACGTGAGTCAACTTCCATAAAGTAGTGTTTCTAAAAGTCAATGCTTTGATTATTCTAAGCTGATTATTGCCAAAATGGTATGATTTGCATTTGGTATTTTTCCTTCTGAAGAGGATAAATCCATTTGTTCTTTTATCAGAGAGAACCTTCACAGTCTATTGACATTTCACTTGTGACTCATCATTATGTTAAATAATCTTTATACCATTTGTAACTATAAGTGTTAAATACTTCATTTGGTGTTTTTTTTTTTTGGTTTCCTATACTGGATTTGGCCATATGACATGATTTAATGACAACATTGCCATTAAAACTGGTTTACTAAATCCAACTAAAGCAATAAGAAATGAACTAAAGCCTTGGCTGGTGGTGCTGACCTGCGAACCTAAAGGTTGCTGGTTTGATTCCCCAGCCAGGGCCCAACCAGGTTGCAAGCCAGGTCTCCAGCCAGGTCCGTAGCTGGAGGCAGGTGAAAGGCAACCATATGTTGATGTCTCTCCCTCTCTGCTTCTCTCTGTTCCCTTCTAAGAATAATAAATAAATTCTTAAAAAAAACTAAAAATGTGTCTTAAATCTTGTATCCATGTCATCATTGTCAGATCAAATAATTCAGTTGATAAGTCACTTATGATTCTCTCTTGAGTGCATAAAGTATTAAATAAGAGGAATGGCCTGGAGAAACTCTAGAAAGAAGAATGGCTATAACACACAGGCTTTGTTATACGGTGTGGGATGAAGCCTGGCTCTAAACTATTAAAAGGAAAAGAATGTCGAGGACATGTTTTTGAGCAAATCTGGATTTTTAGGGTTGTATCCCAAGAACCTGATGCTCCAGAAGTCAGTAATGCATTTGTATTCTGGCTGTGCGAGTTCACAGTGGTGAGGTCAGAGGGCCCCAGCATGGCATCGCATCTTGTAATTGACTCCAACATGAGTACAATTCCCATGAGTATCCTCTGAAACACCTGTTTCATCAGGAAACATTAGTGAAATTATACTTGAATGTCTCAAGACCAGACACGTATTGACATCTGACTTCCACTGCAAGTCGTGTTCCCTCAGCCTGCTCACATGACTGCTGTCCCTTGTCGGTTACACTAGACCACACCGGACAGACAGTTTGCCTAATGGGTATATGTTAGAGGAGTAAAATAAACCTTTTTTTTTCAGTTAATTTCAGACAATGTTATGAAGATGAATTTTTCACCCATAAGGCTCTAGATGAATTCCTGGTTCACAGAGCAAAAGCATTTAAATTTTTTGCAAGATACAGACTTAAAATTTGACAAGAGCTTGGAGCCTCAGGTTACACCATTCAGTTGCGTGTTCTTGCGTTAGAGGTAGCAAGTCATTCAAATACAGACAAAGCAATCCTGAATCTATGCTCTCCACCACCAAATGAGGAAAACTGAATACTGTGATTAAATTCCCAAAGCAACCAATTAACCCCAGTATAGAGAAGACTTCATTGGACATAATAAAACATGCTTCTAATTAAATTACAGTAGAATACATGCTGGAGAACAGGGAGAAACTGTTTACTCAGATTGAATCATATCATATACAACTAACAACTTTTAGCACTGAAAATGATCCTCAAAAGAACCTGACTTCAATGCTTTCAAACTGTAGAGTAACTGAACCCCTCTGTAATGTATCCACACCACAATATATGATATAAAGCAGGCAGAAGTGGCACGACTTAAACTGAAGTGGGGGAGGGTCCCAGGGGCTTGATTCCTGCCCCACCCCCAACACCATCACCATGGCAACCCCAAGGACAGCCCATGGAAGAGCAGTAAATCTGGTTTAGCCCCTTACTGTAAACAGGATGAAACCGATATGACTGAGGTGAGTTTTCCAAGGCTGCCAAGTTCACAGTTGGCAGGGTTGGCCTGCAACCTGTATCCTCTGATTCCCAATTTAACTTTCATTTCTCTATCCTCTATCACTATTAACTTGATTTTATCTGCTCTATCACAAAGTCAAGCAGACTGGAAGCAGAGGACATCTGTCTCAGTTTTCAACTCACCAGTACTTGTAATGCATTTTTACTTTTCAACAGATACCTCACCTTAACAAATCCTAATAATATCCTTTCTAAAACTGTAGCACTTTAAGTCTCTTATCCTCTCATTTAAACTTTCCTCCAGGCTTGCATTTAAATCTGGGAAATAAGGAACATATTTCCACCTTTGCAAGTATGCTCAGAATGTTCTAGGCCCTGTATTAAGTGTTTTACAGCACAGGTTACTGGGTTGCTATCTCACAACTCTGTGGAGTAGGTCTTATTTCTCCCAGTATACAGGTAAGAGACAGGATTGAGGTAAGTTGACCAACTTGTCTCCAGTGTCACAAATCAGGAGAGGCTGGATTTAAACTAGTGTGTCTGGTCAAAAGACCAAGCTCATTGCACCTTCTGTAATATTTTTACAGAATTGCCAGCCTTTCCTCCTGAGGACTATCAGGAAAGTGAAGTAGGTCATGGCATTTCCTCTCATATAAAGAAGAAGGAAAAAACCACAGGGTACTTCCTTTCATATAAAGAAGAAGAAACAATTACCAAGTAAATATGAATAAACTAACACTTCATACATATTCTGTATTAATAGTACGTAAAATAATTTACCCACATTACCTCATAGCAGGCATACTTATGGAATGGCGAATGGAGTAGCTTCAGGGCAAAAGCAGATTAAAGGGAAGAAAAGAAAGAAAAAAGAAGATAGCACATTATAAGTATATGAGAAATTTCCTATTCACAGTTCTAAAACAGCAGTCTCCACTATCTGAAGTTATTTGCTGCCTGCCCCATCATCATGATATTTGTTTCCATTGAGTAACACTGTCCATGCCAAGTGTATAAAGAAGGAATAGGTGGTCCATAGTTGCATATTATTTTGTTTCCTGTGGGTTTCCTGTAGGCCAGGAAATCTGAGGAGAATATCTGGTTTCCTCTGGGTCAGTCCAGCTCCTTCTCCACTTCCTTCTCCTGGTCAAGAAGACAGGAAACTTATCCAGGAAGTGGAGCTGGGCAGGTAAAAGCTAATTGTCCCACTGTGGGGAAACTCTCCAGGGGAATACCTGTAGCTAACACAAGACAATTAAGGAACCACATGCCAGGCAAACACAACTGACACAGTCAGACACAGAGGAGCAGGGCTCCTGCTCCATGCCTTCTACAACTTTGGTACAAACATCAACACTTCTGAGAACTCTAAGGCTTTCAGCCTTCTCAACCCATGAATCGGACAATAGCTGACTCATTTTCCCTCTGATGAATTGCATACTATTTCTGAGGGAGTTCAGAAATCAGGCTGGGTGGAGGAAAGAAGCAAAATGAGGTCCATTTTTCTGGACTAGTGCTATCCCGCTACGCATCCTAACACCATCCCTGCTTTCTCTCCGCCTGAGAAACTGATTGGAAAGGGATCCAACTGATCACCCGTCCCCATCAATATCCTGTGAGATCATTAGTATGGGCATGGGTGGCACTTTACTAGAATTCAAACAGAAAAGGGCAAAGAAAGTCAGGGGAGTCTTGTGGTCCTACCTTAAACACTTCATTTGGAAACTACAAGCAAAATATTTCCTCAGAAATTATATTTAAAAGGAAGTACTAAAAGAAATTCATCAGCATTATCAATATTTGCATCATCAATCTAGTAACCTCTTTAAAAAACAAATCAAATTATAAAATGAGATTCCAGCTGAAAAATTAAAAAGTTTAATTCAGAGGCTTGGCCTGACATCTGCACACTTCCTAACCCATGTGCTTCTCCAGGAATTTTATTCCTTTTCCGCCTCAGATGGTCCAGAAAGCTGAAGATGAACCACGTCCCTGAGTAACCATTACAAGATGTTCAGGGAAACATGACAAATCATTTTCTGTTTCTTGACCTGACTTTCTATTAGTGTTCTAAAAATACACAATCCTCAATATCCACCTTTCTTTCTTTCCTCTCTCATTCCGACGACCTCTGCCCCTGTACGACTGAACGATGCAGAAAGAGATGCATTAGCAAGATTGCTCAGCAAGGGACACTGGTGTGAATGATTCGGAAATGAGATAAATATGTGATTCGATAAATTCAAATATATTTGGTGCCTTATAACTCCCTGGTCATGGGCACCCCCAGGAAAAGAGACGGAGCTTTTTGGCTGAGGCACCCTGCAGCGAGAAAGAAAGAGCAAGCTCTGGGAAGGAAGGGAGGGACAGCAGGGGAGACAGTGGAGGGGGCAGGCAGCAGGCAGGGGAGCCGGCGAGTGAGCTAGCCCACCGGGCCCTCATGGCAGCGCGCTTACCCGATGGAGTGAGACCTGCAGCCCGGGCAGCACAGGAGAAAAGAGCAGGAGCACAGTTAGCACATCTGGATGCAGAGAAACAACCACACTGGCCCTTGTCCCCCTTTTTCAAGAGCCCCAAAGCCAATGGTAATTTATGATGCTTTTTGAGTCCACTGACTTTTTCATGTGTCGCATTTTATTACCCCCCTGTTGTTATAAATTGTGCTTCTGTTATTCTCATGGATATGTAATGATGGTGGAACTCTAATAAAAGTATGTGCCTCCTCCAGAGATGCAATTTGAACAAATTCACTGAGAAATTCCAGGAAGATGCCAGTATTATAAAAATTATTCCAACAGCTTGCATTTCTTCGGGGAACTTTCATAAGTGTGACCTAATTTTAACTCCTCAGGAAATAGTTCAGTTTGGTAGCTTTTAACAATGTTATTTTCTGGATGGCAGACTCTGTGATTCCATGACTGAGCTAAGGGGACTGGACTTAATGGCAATCAGATCAGAATGAGAATCTGAGCTTGGTAAATATAACTTATTTTCATAGAACATTCAAATTAAATTATAACCTAGGGCTTTTCATTCAGTTAGTAAAATGCCCAAACTCTAGTTTTTCAAAACCGGTACCTATTAACTTGAAATTATTTTAAAGAAAACCCAGAGGTACTGTTTTTCTTCACCGGTATCTGAATTTCGGTGGTCATCTTTTTGAATGAGTTCAGAAATTTGGTCTCAGGATGCACAGATGAATTTCATCATGTAACTATAGAATAGTATACTTTTAAACCAACAAGGGATTCAAAGCAAAATATTTACAATTTTTAAACTTATCATTTTATAAACTGACAAATTAATTTGAACAATAAAATATTACTTTTTCTCATTTAAAAATATTTATTAAAGTAAATTTAAGCAATTTTCAAATGGGCCTTTTACTTATATTCCTTCTTTTAGCATAATTTAAAACTAAAAATTCTTTGCAAAACTTGTTGCTTTCACAAAGACTTACCTTCATTTATATAAAATGTTATATATTATACTTAGAGAAAACTATAGTTCTGAAAATACAGATTTATAAAATATTATAGAACCATTATCTGTATCTTTCAGGCTACATTTCCCAATACATTTAACCACAGTCTATAATGAAAATGTGTCCTCTATATAGGGCAATAATTAATAAAAAATTTAGAACTCCTTGGAAATAGATGATCCATTACACCAAAACAAAGACACAGAGAAACAAGAGGAGAGGCAGTCAATACAATCTTGATATGGTACCCAATTTGTGTGTGAACACAAATATGTCAACATATTGCATATGTAAAACAGTTACTACTTCGAAAAACAATGGGTAAAGCGTTTATGAAATGCAGTGTGCTCCCATTAATGGATTCTTTCTCATTTCTGTCATATGGGGCCACCTTGTAACTAAGATGGCCACTTAGTAAAAGATAATAAATAGCATTTTATTTAGAGTGCTGAATACATGGCAGGCTCTCTTCTGCTTTGAAAATAACTGACAAGACCCCCGGTACATATGAGCTGAGGTACATCTGGCTTTTTCATAACCTGACTCCTTGCACTCGAACCACTTGGGAGCCTGTTACCAATGTAGTTTCCCAGACTCCACTCAAGACCTACTCAGGCATAATTTCAGAGAGGTGCAATCTGGAAACATGTATTTTAAACAAGAATTCAGGGGTGTTTATAAGGTCCCCTAGGGATGTAGAAACATTGAGGTCCCAGTGTTCAAGTGAAAGGTTTCGGGCATGTGGAGAATGAATTTTATAAACATGGCTAAATCTATTGCCTTGGATGTAACAGATAATAGGGTCATCCTTATTTAGGAAAGTATTATTTAATTAGTTTAGATAAATGTTTTAATTTATCTAAATTTTATTTGTAATACAATTAAGGTTAATTAACAATCCAGAATGTTGACCTGTTAATCACATGTTGCCTTTTGAAGAATGTCAATGGCTTACATTGGGCACCATCTAGCAATATTTAATGCCAAAAAGAACTTAAACACAAAGCTATAAATATTTGCCTTTAGGTATCAAAGCTGCAGGGTAATAAAAAATTAGCAGTTTAAGAATCCAGTAAAATAATACACACAGATCCTTTTAAAAGAAAAAATTTAAAATGTACTTTGAAAGTTTTTAAAGAGTAAATTTGACTTATAGAGAAAAATTAAATTGATGTATTGTAAAGAAAGATCTTATAAGCATAACAGCTAAATTCAAAATAAACTATGATAGGTATTTAAAAAAGCAAAAATTCCTTAGCACATAATAGAAAAAATAATGTTTCTACAATGTTTTTCTGGTGACCATAGTGAGGATATTTCAAAGTCTTGATGTTCACCCTAATTTTATATAATACTGAACTATGGAAATAACTAAAATACGCAAGGAGATTTATTCAGAAGTTTTGCTATAGCTATGCACTGGAAGCTAACCCTGTCATTAAAAATGAAGTTGTAATAGACATTTATTAACATATTCATAATATTGCCAAAGTGAAGAAAGAAAACTACCGGGAACATATATACCATAAGTTATCTTTTGGAAATAAAATAATACTTAAAATAAAATTTTAACTAGAGTAGTTGATCAGAGCATAGTCCACTGAATACATATTTTAACTCGTTGCTTAAATTACAATAATTAAAATTCAGTGTGTGCTGCATTCTTTTAAAATCTCCCTTTATCACCCGTGATGAAAGGCATCCTCTGTCTTCTAGTTTTACTAGGTTGGGTCCTAGGGGAAAAGGCATCGTTGGGACCCAGGACTGCCACTAAGCTGACCTTCAATCAAAAATGTCCCAATATAAAAACATATCTCAGTCAACAATCACTACCTGCCACATAATATTTTAACCCAATAAACAAAAATATGTTAGGAAGACCAGCCGATGGATAACACTCCCCCTCTTTTGGAAAGCCACAGTTCTCTCCCACGATACCTCATGTCTCCAAACTTCTTGCTGATGGCAGTCCCGACATTGCTGAATGCAGCAGTTGCCTTCTGCCCTGCATGACTCAGGGTTTCATGTGTCTTCTTGTAGCTGGATGTAAAACAGAACAATAGTTTATATAGACCATGATCACCCATAACACAGTCATCATCCTTTTCTCCTGACTTTGAAAATTCCCCTTCCTAAACAGATTTAGAAAGATGATCCACGGAAGTGATTGTTTCCAGTCATCAGTCATTGTTGGAGAAGGATGGGTTGGCTATCACTCATCAGAGGGAAAATCAGACTGTTAAATCTGAATTCAGGAAAAACACATACGTGATTATAGATCTGAATGTACAGATGTTTAATCACAGAATGGACTAGTCTAAGAGTAGTCAGTCATTCTTAAAGACATGAATTAACTCTACGAAGAGACACTTGTCAATGAAAGCTCTAGCCATCAAAGGTAGCAGAGAAATTTTTTTTAAAGTGTATTTCAAAGGGAAATTCAACCTTTTACTGTTTCTGTGGATAAAATTAACCACAAAAAGGCAAAATATAACTCATACTTAACTTACTTTTCCAATCCTTATATCTAAGAGTCAGAAAGGTACATCATTTAAGCTAACATGGTGATTTTTTTCAAAAACAGTTTTAGGAATATACTACTTCAACAATCTACCTGTTCACAGTCTATGTCCCTGCTAGACTGACTCTTTGAGGGCAAGGCAGCCATGGGTGTTTGTGTCCCTGGTACCAGGAGAAACTCAGTAAACGCCGGGGGAATGAGCGGATGATCAGAGGTTGCTCCTTTGTGCGTCTCAGTCATGGCAGCGAGAACAGAGAGGAGTGTGGTAGGTCACAGAACTTACAATTCATAGACTTAACAGCAGGTTGTGAGTGACCAATAGAACAAAGTGAAAAGATCAGCCTGGGGTTTTGAGCATAGTGCCAGGACGAACAGTGCTGTGTCCAAAGGTCTAAGAAATTTCTAAGTGCTATTAAAGGGGGAAACAAACAACACCTAATTTGAGGGAATAAAAAGAAATCAACAATAATGTTGTGTCCATCACTTCACAATGTAAGTCATTATGCCATACTACACTTTAAACATACACAGCATGACATGTCAATTATATCCCAGTGAAAACAAAACAAAAATGTTTTGTATAGATTTTTAAAAAACGAATTTTTATTATGCACATACCATTGTCTTCCTATATGTGGGTCCCAAGTAAGTTCCCCCAAAGTTGCCTGCTTAGAACACTTGCATTATTTGGTACGTCTGAGAAGACTTGATATTATATGAAATCAGTTGTGTCGGAAGGTCTCTTACCCTTCCATCCCTTCCATCTTTCACAAGTCATGCAGTCCTAAGCGTACTATCATACTTTAAGGAAATGCTTTAAACATGCCTCTTAGTCTCCTCCAGGGCTGAAATTACTTTATTAATATGGCATTCCATGACTACCTTTTCTTAGCAGGAAGGAAGGAATTTACAACATCATAGCACCATATGGTATTCATTTATACAGCTTCTGTTTTTCAGGAAGCATAGAAATCATATTATCAAGACCAGTGATTTTCAACTGATGTGTTGCAAGAATTTCTAAAACATGCAATACCTGGCTATTTAGTCAAAGGCACTGACTAACCTCTTTTCCCTTAGGCTGTCAAAGAAAAATATGATAATAGCCGACATAACAAGTCACCCAGTATGACTGAATCAAAAGTATACCTACACTTTGTGATGTTGGCAAAAAATATATCTGTTGGTGTGCTGCAGAATTTTAGTAATTAGTTTATGTGTGCCATGAGGCTCAAGGGGTTGAAAATCACTGATCTAGATCATAAAGCCAAACCAAATTATTAATTTACCAAACAGACATTTCCTAGTGAATATAGAAAGACCAACGAAAATAAGGGTCAAAGAAGAATCTGATGAGTAGGAGGGAATTTATGCCTGGAGACAGCTGTGTGAGCAGAATAGGGAAAGGGGACCCCAGATGGCTTGGGTTACACAGCAAATGAAATGAGAAAAATGGAAGAAATGAGTAGCTTTTGGGGTATTTCCCTATTTTGTTTTCTGTGAAAAATATCTGCTGATTCAAAGTAAGTATATTTTATTTTTACATTTTACTACATGACTGGGTTTTAATTATGGGAAAAATTCTGATTACATAAAACCATGGAATTTCAGGCAGTTAACATATGAAATAAAGTATTAGCATCTAACTTGTGATGGTAGTGATAAGGCAGTTGAAATAGTACTAAATGTTAATGATCAGAAATAAAAACAGTCATTATTACAAGATGTTAGTGAAGTGTGATCTTGAAATGATATTGCTGGAAATTCTTCAGAAGAAACATGCTATTAAATAGGTTCCCAAAGCAGTGTCCTGAACACTTGGCTGACTGGGCTTAGAAATGGTCTTTAAAAGGAGGGACTGAGCAAAAAGGGAAAAGAACTCATAGACATGGAAAATAGTGTGGTGACTGCAGGGGGTGGCAGGGGCTGGGGATAAGGGGACTAAATGGTAATGGAAAAAATACAATAAAAATAAACTTAAAAAATAAAAAAGACTGACTGTAGTGGATTAGAAATAGTCTTTAAATGAAAGACTTACATGTTGTGGTTTCAGCCTTAAAAGCAAAGGGATTTATTTACAAATTAAGAGAGAAAAAACTGACATTCCTACTTATTATGTTTTTAGGATGCTATGCAGTTTTCACAAAGTAGTAACTGGGCCAGGAATTGGGTCTATTTTTAAAAATGCATTTACAAATGGAGTCCATCCATGCTGGAAGGGAGGAAAGTACAATATCATATGCAAATGAAACATGTTCTTGCACTAGGGACTGGGGTTTAGGATTAGGCCCAATCCAGGCAGGACTTTTTCTACTTACAATACCATTCTGAAAATATCAAGAGAAAACTTTTTTTTCACCTATGTAACAGTCCAAATGGGAGGCGGTATCATCTTTTCCCATCCTATTCCTTTCATTCTCCTTATCCAGTTCATCAAGAAACCCTGTGAGTTCAACCTTCCAAATAGACCTAGAGTCTGCCTACTGTCTCTCAGCACCTCCACTGCTCTCCACCTTAGTTCCATCCACCATCATCACTCACCCAAGCTGTTGCAGTAGCCTTCTAACTAGTCTCCCTACCTGTCTCCTTAACCCCCAACAGTCCCTTCTCAACACAGCAGCCACAGGGACCCAATAAAACACTGTCAGATCATTTTGCTTCTCTGTCATAGCCCAGCACTGGCTCTTCACTTCGCTCCGAGTAAAAGGCGAATTCCATACACCAGACCTTCTGAGGGGACTTCCACCGTGGATTCCCTGGCACCTCTCACATCTCTACCTACTTCCCCCTGCTCCAGCCACCCTGACATACTTGTGCCCACCCACCCCAGGCCTCAGCCTGCCTCAGGGCCTCCGCTCTAGGGGTGCTGCTAAGGAAGGCCAATACATTTGTCAAGGAAAGGGTTTTCCTGCATGCCCCACTTCAAAGCATTTAAAAGATCTAAACTTGTACCCTCAGGAAGGTGAAAGCACCTTTTCCTGTTCAATCAGGCCCAGGGGTCCCTGGAACCCTGGCCAGCAGGCTACCCAGAGAATAGAGCTGGGCTCTGGGCAGAAAGGGGACATGGGGTAGAAAAGGGAATCAAGGAAATCCAAGGGAAGAAATTCTATTGGGCACCCACCCAGTCCTGAGTCTATAAAGTTTGAAAGGTGACTAAAAGAAAAAGTAAACACATATTTTGCAATAGCTGTGGTCTTTGCATTAAGTCAGAACTGGATACTACTTGGAGCATTGTTCCTGTATTTCTTGAGGAATTTCTTGTGGTCAGAGCAAATATTTAATTTTCTTGTAAACTGTTCTGTGTAGTTTAACTTTATTTTGAGACTGCTTTGAATTTAGAGATGAGGTGACTTTTGTGTAATATTCTGAATGTGACGGCTTAATTAAAAAATCTCACAGTGTATAAGGCACCGGCCCATGAACCCAAAGGTCGCTGGTTAAATTCCCAGCCAGTGCACATAACCAGGTTGCAAGCCAGGTCTCCAGCCAGGTCTGTAGCTGGAGGCAGGTGAAAGGCAACCATACATTGATGTCTCTCTCTCCCTCTCTGCCTCTCTCCCTGTCCCTCTCTCTGAAAATAATAAATACAATCTTTAAAAAATAAATCACTGGATAGAGAGAAGTGCATGTAGTAAGCAGTGAGTATGGACTACACTGTGTTTTAAACTCACTTTCATATCAAAATGTGCGATGGGTGTCCACAGGCATCGGACTACTTTAGTCAAGTATCAATGACATTTATGTCCTCACCATGATAAGTGCCACCCTATATCTATGTGAAATTTCAAAGTTACAAGTCAACCATGTGGACTTCCGCGGAGTGTTAAAAAGCAATTTTCCAGGACTTCTAACTCTTTACTTCTGAAAATTACATAATGTTATATCTGAAAGGCACTAGCACCCAATCTCTTTAGATTTTAGACAATGCCCTGAGGCCCAGGACACTTCCATGACCCTAATGACAGGCAGGGAGAGAAAGCAGGCCAGTGTCCTTGCCTTGCTAAGAGACTGGCTGTCTGGCTGTCCTGGAGATGACCCTCATTTGAGGAGGGTCAATTAGGGTAACTTGCTATAGCTCCAGCATCTGTGGCGACAAATAATACTGTATTGCAAGAATTCTAAAGTGTACAGTTTTCCCCCACATTTTTGCACTTCTTCCCCAGGCTAACCATTACATTTCTTGACAACAATGAGTGGTCATTTTACATATGTTCCTTAGAGACCAATAATTGAGGGAAAGATTTTTGACAGGGGAGGCAAAGAGAAAGGATCATACGGGAGGAAGTGATTCCAAATCACCAGGGGCCCCATGAGAATTGGGCCACTGGGCACAGATAACTTTACAGCTCCAAGGCAGACCATTCGCATCACAAAATGAAGAGTTCTGTTGTGTACCAGAGCCATACCGGAACCTCATGCTGCATCCTAACTGGCTTCATCTGGAATCTGAGGAAGTAATACACATCCCCATTTAGAGTCTAGGAGTTCACATCTTGATCAATGTCCCTCCTGTGGGCCCCACTGATACACCCTAAGGAAATTGGTATAGTTGCATTTTATTCCCATGGAACTTGACACAGTTTGTATTACTAATACTTAACACGATTTTCAACCCTAGCATGTAAAATTACGTTCAGTAATATTCAAATAATGAAAACCAACTTGAAGATCAAACCTCTGATTTAACAACCTTTGGAATTTAAATGGAAATGGTATTTAGCATTTTAGATTACTAGTGTGCCTTATTTTAGGCTAAATACATGTTATACCATTGTTAACTTACATAATTGGTATAAGTAGGGAACAAATACATTTTCTTGGAATAAAAGTCAAAATGCGAAGGTATCGCCAGTTTGCTGTCAATTGTGCACTGAAAGGCAGAAAACGTGGGAGTATGTGCAAGAAGACAGCTATGTTCCTCTCCTCTGTGTTCCTACCACCCTCTTTGCACAGCTCTTTCCAAACATGCTTCCATTGTGTGGTAATTACAGTCTTCAAATCTGTCTCCATGACCTGTCCCAACTCCCTGAGGGCAGAGGCCAAACCTTGCTCACCATCTCTGTCCCCAGGGCTGGAATAAACCACAGCAAGGGCTGCACGAGGCCAAAGGAGGGAGAGTACCGTTGATTCCCAGATTTCAGCTACAGGTGCAGAGAAGGGCTGACGGGCAAGTTTCTTCTGCTGGGGGAGGCAAGGGAAGCCTTCAGGCGAGTGAAGAGAAATCCTTCCTTCACTCAGAGGCAATTCCCACAAATGGCAGCTTTGCAGGGACCTGCGCCCAGGCAGACTGAGTCCCAGCCAGCACTGAATCTTTCCTGGGCAACAGCTGAATTGCCACCGCCAACAGCAGCTCGCAACCACTGAGCACTTTTTATGCGTTGACTCCCTGAAGAGTGCTTGCTTACTGGGAAATTTGTGAGTGCAGGAAACCTCTTATTTATCCATGAAAGTCAAACGGAAAATAGGCTTTACTTTTTGGACACTCAGTTTGGCTGGAAGGGATGGCTTTTATTCCAATTTATTGAGGTAAATCGTATTTTTAGAATATTGAAAGTGTACATCATGATGATTAGATATACGTATACATTGTGAAAGGATTCTTCCATTTAGTTAATGATCATATCCCTCACTATATATATATATATATATATATATATATATATATATATGGTGTATATAGATACATAATTTGTATATATACAAACATAAAAATACACATGTAATATATACACACATAAAATATAAAATTTAAGTTCTCTCAATAAATTGCAAATATATGATAGTGCTACTAGTCACATTATACATTAAATCCACAGATTATATTGCTCTTATAAATTAAAGTTTGTGCCCTTTTACCAACCTCTTCTCCCCACATCCCTAGCCATCACCTTTCCATTCTATTACCAAGAGCCTGACTTTTTTTAGGTTCCACATATAAATAAATGATACCACCCAGTCAGTATCTGTCTTTCTGACTTATCTCAGCATAATGCCTTCAAAGTTTATCCATGGGACTGCAAATGGCAGGATGAATACTGAAGTATTCATGGCTGAATAATATTCTGTTGCATGTACGTACCACATCTTCTTCAAGGAAAGAACAGCACTAATGGACAGTGGGGGTTAGCTGTTGGGCCAGGACACAGACAAGGGGACCTTCAGTAGGTGGGGTAAGATTCTCTGCATATTCAGGATCCTACTGACTTTTCATGTCTGATAGATTCCTCTTGTCATGCCTTACTAATTTGAAAGTCAGCGTAATGAAATATAATCAAAAGGGGAAAGCACGTCTTCTTCTAAAGTACTTTGCCTTAAAGCATTTTTCTACACACAAATAGGAGGGAAAAAGTCAACAGTCTTTTTGCAAGAAGGTATAGCATAAATGTATTTTGTATGATGGAATTTAAAAGAGAGAATTACTTTAATGGTTGCATATGCATCATTTCACTGAAGTTACAAAAATATTGAGGCTTAGTTTTCCCAAAGTTTCTCGAAATGTCTTATTAAAGCATAGATTTGCATTTTGAATCTAGAAAAACAGAATCTATTTCCTGCCTTGCACAATGAAATGAAAACCAAAAGGTAAGAAAAATGAACAATTGTGAGAGACTGGCTACATGTGTCTTTTAAAATTCGGTCTTAAATCTTCACTGGCACTTCTGAACTCAGCAGTGCTCCCATAGGCTCCTCATAAAAAGCTTACAATTATTACTGACCATGACAGCCTGGAAGTCTTAAAAGCACAAAATCAAAGAGTAAATAAATCAGAAGCCAAACTTTAATTTTCAAGCACTGTGCATTTTTTAAAATGCTGAATGTTACAGTTTTGTTCTGCTCTATAAAGGACGAAGTTCTTAAGCTTTCCAAAAAGATGACATGGTTTGAAATCCATTCCAAAACCTCCCTTTTGTGGACCTTCCATTTGCTAAGTGATACAACTCAGAGGTTTATCATAGGAGAATCTCATGGGTTAGCAAAAGCTGAACCCTTATTATAATGAAGCATTATCAGATGAAATGGTTCACCCCAATGCTGCATTTCTGAATGCCGTCCTTCTGCCTACAGAGAGACTCCATATCTTCCCCATGGTTTCTCCACAGCTACCCCAAAGCCACACACATGCCCTTACCTCCTTGAAGCCTAAAGACAACAAAAAAGCAGCAAAGACCATTTAAGAAAAGGATGGGGGAATACTTTGTGTCTGCTCTGAGATTCTCTCAAACCAAGGCATGTAAAAAACTGTGACAAAAACAACAGCCACAGCAAACCCTGGGCACAGGTGATCTCTTGGGACCTACTGTTGCGTAGCTCTCTTTCTAGATAGGAGATCATTTCAGTCTGCTGTGTAATTATTCCTACTCAACCAGTCCTATTTCAATCTGAACCCTACCACAGACTAAAATATGCCAAGATCTTTCATTACCATACCACCAATTTTTTTCATTATAAATCAAACTAAATAGGTCATGATTGCCTAATCAGTATGCAAATTATTGCTTCTGGGAATCACCAGCAGTTCTGACAGCTAAAATTCTTTTTAGTGTTTTAAAACCTAATTCTACCCAACCTAACCCCAACCCAATTCCCTCACATCAAAATTTTCATTGCATGAGGTGCAGGGCTTGTCCTGGAACGGGTATCATGGGCACTAATAGCAGGGATTTAATTAATTAATGGAGAAAGTAGATTCAGTTATCTCCTTCCCCCACCCCAACATGTGATTAAGACTTCTTCCCTTCCTTCAGCAGCCAAGAAAAAACTGTGGGAGGAAAGTGCTCTCCCCAAAATGATGCTGTTGTAGGCGAATGCCTCCCTCTTAAGAAAGGGATTGATTCTTTCCTACAAAGGAAAGTTCCCATCATCCTTAAAGGTTAGTGAATCCACATTTACCTGTATTTATTAAATTATCTCCGAGGAATATCTCACCTAGTCCTACAGCTTCCAATACAGGAGTACACAGATGACTCCCAAATGTCCATCTCTACCCTCAACTTTTCCTAAGTCACCCTCTCAGTACTTAAACACGTTTGTCTCCTGGGCATTTCAGACATCACACAAAAGGTCACACAAATGGTCAGACATCAGCCCAAACCATCCTTGGGTCTCCCCACTAGATCTGCCTCAGTCTTTTCTAGAACAGTGAACATGCCTATAAAGTGTCAGACATGGTCCAACATGCCGCATAGATATTAACTCATTGAATCCTCACTTCCTATGAAATAGGTCCTAATATGATCTCTTTCCACAGCTGCAGAGAGACCTAGATTTCAACCCAGCCATGGGAGTCCACAGCCCATGGGTTTAACCACAATGCTATACTCCCACCATGGTAAGCAGTGCCCATGGTGAACAGTAGCCCAAGTCAAAGACCTGAGTCACATCTGGTACTTCCATTTTCGTCACCTCCCCACCTCCCAATCATTAAGAAGTGCCACTGGCCTGACCTCCAATTCCTGTCAGCTCCCTGTTTACAGCCTCCTCCACCCCACCCCTGCCCATACCACTGTCACCACCTGGACTACTTGCAATAGTCTCATCAATGGTTTTCCAGTTTCCACTCCTGCCCCTCCAGTGTGTGTATTTCAGAAACAGTAAGTTTCCAAAAGGTGAGTCAGAACAGGTGCCTTTCCACTTCAAATTCCATAATAGGATCCAGAGGCCTTGGACGAAAATCCACACTTGCCTGGGAGGCCCGAGCCTCCTCTCCCCTCACTGTACTGCAGGCACAGCCCTTTCTTCGGGCTCCTGAAACCAGCAAAGCTAGTTCTGGCCTCAGAGACTTTCTCTGCCTGAAAGCCCTGACTTTGATCATCACAAGGGGTTCTTCCTCATCATTCAGGTCTCAGCTCAAGTTGACCTCCCAGGACAGGGTTTCCCTGACCGGGCGCCAATCACAGGAGCTTCTCCCTTCTTCTCCTGGTCACCCTCTAAACACCCCCTCTGCTATTTACATCAATAGCATTTCCTGATTGATAATGTATTTCCTTCTTTGTTTCCCTTTCAACACACAAAGAGAGTAGGAACTGGGTCCATCTTGTTGGAGCTTCTATCCTGTGGCAATCCTCTGGGTAACAATGCCCAAGAGAAGATACTCATTCAAGTTGTTTAAATAAACTGTCATGACCCCTTTAATGGCTTTCTATTGCCTGTGGAGAGAGAATAACTTTCTGAATGGATGCCACAAGGCCACTTCTCCCTGCCGGCTCCACAACACCAAGTAACTGCCTTCCTTCCCTTGCTTGGAGCCTCTGCCCCTGTGGGCCTCCACCAGGCCGGGCCTCCCAAGGAGCTTCCTCCTGCCCCTGTGGCCTCAAGTTCCAACTCATCCTTCAGAGTTCTGCTTCGACATCCCTTGTTCAGAAAGCCTTCCCTAAGACCCCAGCAAAGTTCCACCTCTTGCATTCCAGCCCGCCAATGCCCTGCATTTCACACTTAATTAAAAAAAAAAAAATGGGTTTATTTATTTTTAGAAAGTGGGGAAGGAAGGGAAAGAGAGAGGAAGAGAAACATCAATGTGTGGTTGCCTCTCGCATGTGCCCTGACTGGGAATCGAACCAGTGACCCTTTGGTTCACAGGCCGGCACTCAATCCACTGAGCCCCACCAGCCAGGGCCACACTTAACTTTTAACTGGTAATTTGTAATAACTTAGAAGATAAACAAAAACAAAACTCTGTTTTCCTGATCAGACTATAACTCTATACCCCAGTATCAACAAAAACTTGATACTAACTAGGATGCCTGACTATAAATTTGTTTTTTAAACATGGGAAAAACATAAGCTACATATTCTCTCTCCCCTGCGTGCAGAGGCTGGAAGCCTTCCTGGAACTAGCCTGCTCCAATTCCAGGTCCCAGGAGGACTATGAATCTCTACCTTCGCTGCCCCACCGCCCACCCTGCCCAGCACATCTAGAGCAAACTTGAGGCAACTTCTGCCCGTCTTCTTACTCCCTCCCTCCCTTCAGCAACGGAAGGGCCAGAACTGCCAGGCCCTCCATGAGGTTAGCTCCCAGCAGTGGTCAGAGAGGCCAAGGAGGATGATCCAGCCTGGTTCTCACACCCAGAAGGAAGTTCAAGTCAGTGTGACATGAAGCTCCAGACCTGGATTAAACATGGAGGTGGCAAGACCCAGGGAATCAGAGATCATCCCACCTCATGCTGTTAGAGCCATTAATTGCTATAGGCCACCAATGTACAAAGTCATAGGCCAACCTACTGGCAGATCAGCTCTTTTAATTTAGTGCCTCAAATACAGCTATGCTTTTCAGGAGATTGTTCATTTGGTGTTGTGATATGTATTTTACATTTATAAACATCAATGTGTGGTGTCTTATCCGCTTCCATAATTGTCCTCATGAGGTTGGGGAAGGTTGGTTCACCTTTGCAGGCAAACTGCTGGGCTCCTGGCTCCATCCTGCCCTGTTCTGGGCTGCGCTGGAGTCTGTCCTGATGTCATGGGGTGCACATGCACCAGAACCTATGGGATGGCTAGGCTGTCACAGCGGGGACAGAGCATTCTCCTTTCAGGTGGAAACTGAAGGAACCACAGTGGGGAGACAGCCAACTCCTTTTAGATCCAACTCCTTACACACAGGGCACCTTCATACAGGAACAGAAGGTCACAGGCCTCAGTCCTCAGGATCCCGCAGACAAAGCTGGCCCCGGCGAAACTGAAAACTGAAATAATCACTATCCATCACTGGTACCTCTCCCTCCTACCTACCAGGCCTCTCTCCATGTCCAGTCAGTTTGTTTTGAGAAAAAAATACACATATTAAACAAAGCCTTAAAAATACATAATAAAGAGAAAAAAATTAATTATACAACTCCATATAGGGTGGTTTGAGTGGAAAGTGAATTTTAGTGAGCAAATTTCATACAGCTACTTTATAGTCTGCTTCTCATATAACCTATTTAATGATCCCCACCAACACACACTTTTAGAGAAAGTATTTTCTCTCTCTAGCCCCAGCACTCAGTCAGCCCTGGAGGAGAAGGATGGAAGGCTGGAGAGACAGCAGGCTAGTGTGTTAACGTCCTGCTAACATACTTACGCAGTCGTGGTCTGCACGTCACGCCAGCTTTTGCTGAAGTTCTGCTTTAATTCATTCACCAGGCTCACGCCGAGCTTTTGTTTGATCTCAACCAGATGCCTTTCTTTCGCGGATAAAACTTGTCGTAATGTTGTGATCTCGTCTTCTAGCTACAGGTCGGAAGGAGAGCGGTGGGGAAGGGCGTCAGAGCGGCTGAAGACTGGCCCCACCGAAGTCTCTGCCCCGAAGCAGCCCTGCGCCCTTTCGTTTGCAGAGCTTGCTTTGAGCCACAGCAAACGCATCCCGCAGTGATGGGAACTTCATTGTAAAAGTAATAATCACTGCTCCTTGTAAAAAATGCGTTTGTACAGCAGAAAAATAAACAAGACAACAAAATCACCCGTAAGGGACTGGGGAATGGCCATCACTTACTTTCCTGGTTTCCAATCTCCCATTTTTCTAAAATTGTACACAGATATGCTTTTTGACCGAAATTTTGCTTTTATACTGTAGGCCTTATTTTATAAACAACGTCAGTGTTGTTTATTTATTTTTCTCACAACACACAGCTGCACGAGTGCAGACACTGTGATTTTGCTTCATTGGAACGTTAGGGAGGAACAGGGAGGAGAGGATGCATGTGAGGGAGAAATTTGTGTTGCTTTTCCTTTGTAGCATTTTTATTGACATGTAACTGTCATGCAATAAGGGGCACACATTTAAAGTGTAAAAAACGTAGGGTTTGACCTATGTATACTCCTGTGAAGTCATCAAATGGAAGATAGCGAACATGTCAATTCATCACCTTCAGAAGTTTCCTAGCTTCCCTGTCATTCCTCCCTCCTCCCCTTCCCCCAAGCAACCACTGATCTTTTACTAGAGTTTATTTTGCATTTCCTTTAACCTTATATAAATTGAATCATACAGTATATAGTCAAGTTTGCCTGGCTTTTTCCACTCAACCCAATTACCTGACATTATTTGAGATCCATCCATGATGCTGCGTTATCCATGGTTCTTCTCTTTTTATTGCAGAATAGCATTCCACTATATTGATATACTTACTTTTTTTTAAGTCTATTCACCTACTGCAGGACATTTTGGTTTGGCTAATGCAAACAGAGCTGCTATGAACATTCATTTTGTTTGGACATGCTTCCTCTTTAGGCATTATAAATTGCTCTTGCAAATGTAATTCCTAATGAGTTCTGTGAAACACCCAGATTTTAGAGAGCGTTGCTATATTTCATGAAAACAAATTTGAGCCTTCAAGAGTATTTGATCCTAATCTAATGGTACAATTAGTTATTGTACCATTAGATCGCCCTGGTAGCACTGCTTAAATTTACATCTTTGTTCTCTGAAAAGTAGAAATACTTGTGACCTTCTTTGTGAAGTCAGAAGAGTACCCCACATGCGTGGAGGCAATAAAAGCCTAACCGCATTACTATTTTTCTTACTTAACAAAAGTGGAGCAGCCGTGTCTCCTTTACGTTCCAAGTATCACTCTACTTCTGACCACAAAGTGCATCACCAACCTTATCGGCCATTTGCAAGTGTATTCCTTGGGTCACTGGGACACAGCTGCTAGAAGAGCATCTCGAGAAAGACACCTAACTTTGCAAAACTTCTTTTTACAAGTGCAAGAAAGATTCTGCCCCAATGGTAAACAGACAGGAACAGTGCTGTGGACATTCATGTACACAAATACTATCTTAAAACAGGCCGAAATGCTGAATCAGAAGCATCTTACATACTCCAGTAGAACAGGATCTTGGGGTTTTAATATCAGCAACATGTCCTGATAATTTCACATTATCTATTTTTCACGTAGATGGTACAATTATTTTAATGCTCATGAAAATCTTTTTAAAATGAGTTACACTTTCCATAAACATGTTATGAGCATCAGAACTCTATTTTCTTAATGAACAAGAGTCTCCAGTATGCATGTACAGTCATTATAACAAAAAGGTTTATGCTTTGTCTCCATTGATTGAGAACACAGTTATTTTAAAAATTAAGCCCATTTATTCTTTTGCTATCATGCTATACTCCCCCTTTTCATCTTTTTCAGTGTGTCTTCCTGCATTTAATCTGCCTAACAATTCTCCGGAATGATTCTCTAGCTTTTAACAAAGAAAATGCTTTGATTGCATGACCGCCTTTCACTCTGTATTAGAAACACTTTTGCTGCTTTCTTTTGGAAAAGTAATGTTTTAAGTGCCTGATATTACTGAGAGTCTGTTTTTGTTGTTGTTGTTGCTATTATATCAGAGATTATTATAGTTTCCACAGTGTAATAAAAATAATGGGAAAGCCCTGGCTGGTGGCATAGTGGATAAGGAGCCGGCCTGAGAACCCAAAGGTTGCTGGTTCGATTCCCAGCCAGGGCACATAATCAGGTTGCAAGCCAGGTCTCCAGCCAGCTCTGTAGCTGGGGGCAGGTGAAAGGCAACCATACATTGATGTTTCTCTCCCTCTCTGCCTCTCTTCCTTCCCCTCTCTCTAAAAATAATGAATAAAATCTTTTTTTTAAAAATTAAAAAATAATAATAATAATAATGGGAAAATTTTAACTTGTAGAAAGAAATTACAGATGTAGAGAATGAGAAAGAGGATTAACCATCTTATTTTCTCAACCTTGTATGGAACCCCAGAAATCTGTTCAAAATTGGGGGGTAGTAGAATAGTTATTAGCTATTTCGTGAGAGTAAGTAAATGATGCATAGTTTTCTGATGAAATCCTCAACCCCCCAAATAGTGAGAATATTAAAGTGACCAATTTACCAAATATCACCCTAAAGAAAGAAATATAAAGTCTCACACTTAATAATTTTTTAAAAATCAAAGCATACATTTAAAAGGTATTTGTGGGGAAACCCAAACTTGGTTATTCAATTGAGTCTATTTTCAGGCTCTATAATAAACTTCTCTCATTTCAATAAAATGTAAGACTCACGCTTCCTAAAGCTTTCAGTGTATTTCTTAGTGATCTCGACACAAGCCAAAAATCTTTTCAGCAGATTTCAGAAGTGAAAAAACATATCATCTTAATTTATATTAACTTGTGAGCGTGAAAATGGCCAACCGCATCTCATTCTTTCTCCACAAAACACAGCATCCCACCACAGCAGGAAGGCTTTCCCCAAAGATGCCTTAAATGGCGATTGTGGTGAGAGTTAACCCCTCATTTGACTAAGGAGATATTTTGGGTGTGGTTTCACCAGTCTTTCTCAACTTCAGTTTACACAAAAGTCACTCAGAGCGAATACTTACAATGCAGATTCCACACGGATGCCCTTCTTAATGCTCTGAGAGTCTGATGGTTTGAATTGGGCGGGGCCAGATGACAAGCACCCCCAGATATTCTGACGCAGGTAGAAAGGAAATGCTATGTTTTAAGTACCTGGTAAGATACATCGACTTCTTTTTTTGGAATGTGGCGGGGTCCAGGTAAATCACTCGTTTAAGTATTTAATCTATTCTTTTCCCCTTAAGTTAATCATGTCTTTATTAAAAAACTAGTAGTCTGGTTCTTTGGTTTCTTGATTCTATAGAAGGTCATAGGATAAATATCTATGCACAAGATTAGATATTTAAACTTGATTATTTAAATATGAATTAAGAGGGACATTAAGTATTGGCCAAGATGAAGAAAAACTGGAACATTTGTACATTGTTAGTGGGAATGTCAACTGGTTCAGCCACTGTGGAAAACACCTGGCAGTTTCTCAAAAAGTTAACCATAGAATTATCATATGGTCTACTGGAATATTATTCAGCCATAAAAAGGAATGAAGTATGGAGACATACTATAAAAACAGATGAACCTCAAAAAACATTGGCGAAAAAAGCCAGGCACAGAAGGTCACAAAATGATTCCATTTATATGAAATACCCAGAAAAGGTAAATTCACAGAGGCAGAACGCAGGCTGGCAGTTGCAGGGAAGAAGGGAAATAGGAAGCAACTGCTCGGTGGGTATGAGTTTTCCTCTTGGCTTGATGAAAGTGTTTTGGAACTAGACAGAGGTGGCAGTCACACACCACTATCCGTGTACTAAATGCTACTGAAGTGTTCAGTTTAACATAGTTCATTTTGTTATAGCAAGTTACCTCAATAAAAATGTAAAAAAAATAAAATAAATGAACTAATCCTAATGAATGATTAGCTTCAACATGAAATTTATGCATAGAAGAGTGAAAATTTATTTTCTATGTTAGTTTCTAGACTCTATACCTCACTTAAACTGCCTCCCCCCCCAAAAAGAAAGAAATGCTTTAATAAGCTATTAATTAAAAGTATCTGGTCTCTTGCACACAGTGCTTCAATGCCTGCCTTCTCTTCTAACTCTCCTACACTTTAGCGAAGAGTCCGGAAGGGGGGTGCCCAGGCACTTGGCCAAACATCATCCAGGGTGTCTGTGAGGATGTGCCTGCATGAGGTGGACACCTGAATTGGTAGCATGAGTACAGTAGATGGCCCTCTCCACACTGGTGGGCCTTATCCAATCAGTTGAAGGCCTAAATAGAATCCAAAAAGTGACCCTTCCTCAACCGAGGGAAGCCTGCCTGCCTGACTGCCTTTGAGCTGGGACATTGTGGTGTTTCCATTTTTTTCCTGCCCTTGTAGTCCAACTGTAACATCAGCTCTCCCTGGGCCGCGTGCCTGCCAGCCTCCAGAATGGAGCTGCGCCATGGGTTCCCCTGGGCCTCCTGCTTCCTGACTACAGATCTGGGAACTTGTTGGTCTCCATCATCACAGCGGCCAATTCCTTACAGGAAATCTATTCCCATTTCCATCTTCTTGGTTCTGTTTCTCTGGAGAACCCTGACTAACACAGAAGAATGTTACAAGAAGACATCGGTGATGAACACTGGCTTAGTGCAGAAAGAAGCAAGGTTTTAAAGAAAGGGGCAGAGTCTGTGAATCTAAGGGAAGGGGCCTGAGGGTGTCCTTCCTGGAGAACCGCTGGGCCAAGGAAGACAGCAGAGCGGGGAGAGGACAAAGGGAGTCTGGATGCAGGTTCTCCCCACTTCATGATGCTGCCTGGTATTTTCCCTAATCCTATTAATGTCCATTTTTCTTGAGTCATTTAATCAAGGGGACATTGGCAGGTTTTGATGGTTACATAACACAAATTTCAGTACGCATGCCAACACTTCATCCTTTTCAAAAGCCAAGTCACGTCATGGAACACAAAGCATAAAACAGAGCTTAGCGAAATGGAAGTGGGAGTAGGATGTTAGAAGCACAGTGATACTGAGCAAGTTTATTTAAAAGGGAGACAGAGGGAAAAACCCCACAGAAAAATGTGCAAAGATCTCAGAGATGTCAGGAGCAACTGGTAATAAGATGGATAAGAACAAATATTTGACACAAAATAATATTTTAATATGTTAATAAGCTTATAAAAAGCATAAGCTCCTTGTCATTCTTACAAACATAAATATTCATTGAATTTATAGAATAATTCAAGTCAATCATAAACCTTCCTGCACACTTGCTATGCACAAATCACTGCACCAGATCAGAGGTGATCCTGGCCTCATGTGGAAGAAACTTAAAAACACACACAAACGGACGACTAAATTGTCTTCACAAGAGATTCCTTTTTTTTTAAATGCAGACTTTGTTTAAGATGGCATCTTTGGGGCATTATTAGCTTATTTTATGTCTCCCACCACAAGAACAGGCCTCCCTATTGCCAGCACTTGGGAAACACACAACAGTATGTTAGTGGTGTGGGTGAATGAAATCAGGAGTTTCCCAGAAGCCCACAGGGACCCCCACACAGACAATGCAGTATCAAGCAATGGGAAGGAAGCTAGCAGAGCCAGAAGACATCAGGAGAACCTCAGGAAACCAGGGAGAGGAGATATTAAGAGGAGACTAGCCACCCAAGACCCCTTTACAGCAAAGCAGCCAGAGATAACCCACAACTGATCAGCTGACTCAAAGGCAATCTAATAGGCAGGCTCGTGAGGTGGTCTGTTATTCTAGTGGCTAACAGTAGGACCCTTTCTCAGACACAAAGAGGGGTTGCTTGTGTCAGGGCAGAGGGATTTCCTTGTCTCTGCATGGCTGGCCCTTCCTCTGGTCAGCCAGGGAGATAGCCTTGGGGTTAATCTTATCCTCAGAGTCTCTGGAACACTGAGCTCCAGAGGTTACCAACTTAGCAACTTTGAGCAGGTTGATGTCAGTCCCATATGTAACTCTTGCGCATAGAGCCTTCTTTGTTCCAGCGTGTATAAGATGCCCTTGCTGTAACTGTAAGCTCAGCACACGCACTGCTATTGTGTGAGAGCGGAAAAACTGTGTGTGGCCACACAGACACCCTCAGATCCCCTGGGCCCGGCCGCGTGGAGGCAGGAGAGTGGGTGTAGAGATGCCCCAACTCTTTGCAGTCATTAACCTAAACCCAGCTGTGACAAGGCTGGGCCAACTGAGCATGAGAGTGCCAACACCTTCAGCTCCCCAGCCGTGTGGTCGTTAGCCTGTCGCTGCAAGAAAGCATGCAAACCTAAAGGCTCCGCGCAAGTTCTTCGTTTCCTGCAGGCCGGGACCCTCCCCGGTATCATCACTTGGTGGTCTCACACCCAGCAAGAATGAACCTGACAGCTTGAGACCAGGGGCCTGGGTGGAACATCTGGAGAGTTGAAGCCGAGAAGCTGAGCATTTGAAAGGTGTCTCAATTCCACAGCGGGCCAGCTGTGGGACTTGTGGGGTGGTTCTCTGTGTGTCCTGGTTATAATTACATCCTTGCCCCTGAACGCCTGTGTGTTCTGAAAGAACCTGCTTTGTGTCTGAATGGGAACGTGTGCTTGCCCGTGCTTGCAGAAGGACCCAGAAAACAGACTTAAGAAGAGAATGAGCAAAGCAGAGGTGGCCCGGGGTAGAGGGAGAAGAAAAGAAATGTGAAGAGGGAAAACAGTGAAGGCATACCTCTTTGCTTTTTGCTGGGGCTGGGGCGGTGTTACTTTGGCAAAATGAAGTAATCCCTTATCTCTGAGGAATCCAGAAATGATGGATAGCAAGTATGGAGGGAAACGCATTCTGAGCGATGAAAACAAAAATCCTTCTAACTTGAACAAGTAATAGGAGTCTGGTGTTATTTTCAGAAGTCAGGCTCAAAAAGTGTTAAGAATAAGATGCCCTGGAAACTTATCAATGTGGCCAAATAAGACCGAAATTTCTGAGAACACTGCTGGTTATTGACATTCATGGGGTCTCTAGTTAGGTCCCAGGCTTCTTCTTGATTATAAAAGTAATACATGTTCACTGTTGAATACTTAGAAAACATGGAATGCCCTAAAATACACTGATATATGTACATACGTATGCATAATCCAGTGATCTCAAAACCCAGAGAAGTCATGTCATTTTATAAAAGCTGGTCTGTTAACAGAGATTATATCTGAATTTCAACATTGGACAATTATATGAAGGAGTTTATATAATTGTGTTTATATGTAGGATAGAACCTGTTTATTTATACCAGTTTACAGAATCTAACTTTTGGACACCACAACTGACATGAACAGGTCATGAACCGGCATTCCAGGCTTTAAGAAAATTCAGAGCTGGTCCACTCCCAGTCTGGGCTAACTTTGGCTGGTGCACTCTGGGATGTGCGGCCAACCTAAGTAAACTGAGTAGTTCTGGATGAGTGGCCACAGACAAACCCAGCTAAAGAGGCAGGCTATTTGATTTGAGGTATTGTGCTTACTAAAATAATTTCTGCTATACCAGAGGAATAAGCTGCTCTTTTATTTTATAATGAAGGTAACTTTAGGTTGTATCTTGTGAAAGCATCTGAAATATCTTCAATATTATTATGTCCTGTCATGAACACACACTATCAGAATATTAAAACGTGAGGAGTCTGGAGTGGACAAAGGGGAAGGCGGGTCTCAAAGCTCTGTCCCCAGGTTGCAAAAGAGCAAAGGGGCAAAGTCCTTCCAGTTGGACCAGGAGCCTCAGAAGGGGGAGGGTATGATGGCTTCAACCCTTTTGTCCTGCTGCTTATCCTACTTGAGAAACCCCCTGTTCTCCTATCTGTAACCAACCACTTCTAAGCAAAGGGCTGAAGGGTTTTGTGAACAAAAGGCTTGAGCAAAGACTTACATTCTCAATGAGCATCCAGTTGGCCTCTAAGTCCTGGTGCCTCAACAACTAGCTAAGAGCTAATAAGCCTGTGTTCATCACAGCCTTCCTCTCCATCCCCCGAGCATTATTCTTCCACAAGGGAGCACACCACTCAGTCAATTTAGTTGCTTTGTGGCTGACTTTTTCATATCACTTCAAAGGATTTGTTGAGTTACGTTGCTGACCTAAAGCCAGAATGACTCTTCAAAGGCAGTTTGTATTTGCACCAAGGTCCTGAAGGAATTCCCCTAGCTTTGTAAGTGATTTACCTTTCCCCAGTATTGTGAGACTAAAAGGAGAAAGAGATGCATATTTACAACGAAGTGTCATTATTGCTTAAACATCATAACCATTCATTTTCGTACTGGAACCAACAAACAATGGGCAATTAGCATTTCAAAATACCCTCCAAAAGAAATCATCCCGCAACATAGGATTAAAATTTATTGAATAAAATATAACAATTGTAATATGGAACTTAGGTCAAAGTAATAGTAGCTCTCAAAATCCAGAGACAGTTATAGCCACAATAAAGTGGCTACACATACCTGAATTAATTCTGCCTTTAACTCTTGATTTTCCTCCTCAGAGAGCATGCTAGAGAAGTCAGCGCTGGCTGCTGCGCCTTCCTCCCGTCCTTGCAATGGTTCAGTCTCCAACAAACCTGTAGGCAAGATCCATAAGCATAATGTAGTTTTTACAACAAAACAAAACAAAAACAGACTCATAGAAACCGAGACCAAAGAAATGGTTGCCAGAGGGAGGGGAGGGGGGGTGAAAAAAGGTGAAGGAGAATATAGTGCATAATATTAGAGTAAGTTTGCTGGTGTGATCACATTGTAAGGAATAAAACTGTCCAATCACTAGTACGGTACACCTAAAGCAAAACCGGAGCATTTTGGTTAAAGAGATAAAAAGATGGCCCAATCTGCAAAGTTCTGAAGCTGTCCTCACTCTTGGGTCCACTGTACCCAGTGTCCATCAGTAGATAAGTGAAATACTACTTGGCTGTAAAAAGGTAGAACATTTTACCCTTTGCAACAGTACTGATGGACTTGGAGAGCATTAGGCTAAGTGAAATAAGCCAGTCAGGGAAAGACAAATACCATATGATTTCACTCATCTATGGAATCTAATGAACACACTGAACTAACAAGGACAACAGAGCCAGACTCATCGATGGTGAGCAGATGACAGCTAACGTGTGAGTGGGTGGAGCAAGCAAGAAAAGGACTCATGGACATGGATAAAAACAGGGTGGTGATTGCTTGGGGGAAGGGTGTATAAGGGGACGAAACGGTAATGGGAAAAAATACAATAAAGATTAAATTAATAAAACAAAACTACGTATCTATTTGTGTATATTTTTGATGGCTGTACGGTATTTTGTCTCACGCATGAGGATAGTTTATCCAGTTCACTAGGAAGCAGAAGCGAGGACGGTCGCTACTCGCCACGTCATCACGCAAAGGGGCAGGCACTGGAAACCCGCTGGCTCCTCATTCCCCAGAGAGGCCCTGTCAACTTCACGTACACATCAGCAACCTGGGAGAGAGGTAACTAACTCATCGAAAGGGGAATAAACAAGGTCGTTTGTTTCTGCTAGTAACTATTTCTGTATGCACGTGGCCAATGCATTTTTAGTCAGGGTTCTAGGATAAATGGCTAAACTGGGAATCAGCAGCAATTCCAAGCACAGGTTTAAGCGGTGGGCAGTGAAGGTAGGCTATGCTCTGGCTTGCACTGGGGGTGCTGCAATAGTACGGTAGGAACCTGTAAGACACCGGTTTTTGTCCCAACTCAGCCTGGCCCAGGACTTAGGGGTACTGCTCGAATTTAGCAAGCACCCAAATTCTCAAATGAAAAGGCACAGGCAATAGGTCCAGGTACTTAGACTTTTCAAGACATCAAAGATCTTCATTATCTTTGTATATTCTAGGAAGAAAATTCCAAATCCATCTTAACAAATAAAATGTGAATTGGGAAACTTCTAGTGAATTTAGGGAAAGACAGACTCCCACATGCAGCAGGAAAGCTTCCATTCAATACTTTTCATGGGGCAGGTACATACATTGTATAAAGTAAGATATTCTGCACTGGCCTTAAGCTCAGATCCGTTGCTTGTCCCACCCCTCAAAGGTGTCACAAATCTTTCAAAGCCTCCCTCCCAGAAACCAGCCATTCGGGAAATCTGCCTGGAGGTCAAGGTGCTAGTTCATTCTTACCTTTAGAAAGTTAGACCAGTTAACTGTCTTCATTCTTATCTTTGGGATTATGTGAGATAGTTCCCTATCTCCTTTTTCTACTTCTGTTTATTTCCCTGCTACATCCTTTTCCAGTGGGTCTTCTCTGCATTACACAGTTCAGCTCAGGAGGCCAGGTACACACAGAGAGAAGGAAATTAAGGCCTGCTGTTTTTACCAGAACAAGCTCCACTCACTGAGCTAGTGAAGCAGCCATCAAATCATGAGACCAAATGAGAATTCCAGAACCAGGATGGGTGAAAAGTGATTAAACCAGTGAATCTAAACCAGAACCAAAGGAACCAAAAGCAAACGGCTAGGGACACCAAGTGGCAGATGATAATGTGAGAAGGGCAGTGAGATGCGTATAAAATGACCTAGTTACTATGGAAGCAGGTATTAGAAGAGATTAAAAACATATTTTTAATAAAAGTAACAGGCAAAACTGCTCAGGAAGCACAATTTTTAGCAGATACTGTACATTATGAGGCAACCTCATTAATTTGGTTCTCTTTCCCAAATGTTCAAACCATGCCCTTTTGCCTGGCATAGAAAAAGGAACACTTCAATGGATGGAAGGAAATCAGGAATTCCACCTGTGAGTTTGCTGCTAACTAGCAGACTACACTTGACCTCCATGACCTCATCTACAAAGGGGATACCTTACAGGATTTTAAGATTAAATGATGCTTAAGCAGATACATGACAATGTTTTAACATTTTTAATTTCCATATAAACTATAGCAGCATATTGCTGAAACTGAGGGTAACCGTTTTTAGGAATATTAATTAGCTGTATTCTTTTTTGCCTCCCCAATAATGTATTTTCCTAGCTGATGTAAGGTGCCCATCTGTCTGAGGAGGGCCGAGAAGCAAAAGAAACACAAAGAACAAAAATTAATATTCAGATTTTTTTTGACATTTGAAATTGGATTTGATGGAAATACCCACAGCCTTGCAAAATAAGCACTTTTCTTAGGAGGGGATATTCTCCTGTTTTTACTGTCCTCTTTGTATACCAAAAGCCAACCCAAGACAGTCTCGGAAGTTCTGCTTCAGTACACAGTGCACCAGGACTGACCGAGGATGGATGTGTCGCCTGTTCTACGTTGGGGGACAGTGGGATGAGGGAAGGGAGAAAAGAGAGAGAAGCCGAGATATGTATTTGTCCAATATTTCTCTTTGGCCTGGACCCCAAGACTTGCAGAGGAACCTGTGTGATATTTGCCCCTGAAAACCCACCATCTACCTGCCTCCGCCCTGTTCTGTGCCCTGGGAGACTGACGTAAGAATTGCAATGACTCCTGAACACTGTTGCGACACGAGGGGGCAGAAGAGAGCGGAGGGTGAGGGTCATAGCATATTGCCTCCCTCCCTGCCAGGCCGCGCTGTGCATGGTTCAGCTTTTCATTTCCAAAGGCTATTAACTGTTTGGAAACCCTCTTTCAGAGCTCTGTTCTTGTCAAGTTCAAGAACCCCACCCTCCTGTCTGGTCTAGGGACTGTATTGACTTCCTGCTGCTGTAGTTCTGAGGAGCTTCAACATCCCCTGTTGGTTTCCCTTAACTCTTCCCATCTTTCTAATAGTCTCTTCATTAAGCTCCCTTGAATCAGCCAACTCTTTTGAAAATGCCACCTATCTGTTTCTTTCCTGGTCCCTGACTGGCACAGGAAAGCTACCCCAATTTCCTTTATGAACTCTAGAAAAAAATAACTTTCAGGCTATCCACACGTTGACAGCCACAGGCCTGTAACCTGGAAGGTCCTGGGTGGTTGCAAAGATTAGTCCTTGGTGTTTGGTTCCCTAACGGACACTTATGCAGTCAGTTTACCATATGTGGGAGCCAGAACCCCCACAGTACTTAGGAAAAACCATGCAAGGGGTTGGTGCCCCTGCGGCAGATGTTGGGGTTACGGGCCCTGGCCAGAGATGTGAATGGGAGAGGTGAGGAAAATCTCCCAGAGAGAGCCAAGGGGAGGCTGAATCAGCTTGGGAGGGCTAGGGGCCCAAGCTCTGCACAGGAAGACAAGCTATGTGAACATCAGAAGATATCCTGGTCCCAGGGGCCCAAAGGGCCAGTGGAAAATACAAGGCACTACCTGGGCCCTTCCTGCCTCTGTATGCCGGATACTACCTAAGCCACGGCCAGGCAAAGGGGAGCTGACAAAAAACAAATCTGAGCTGAGGGGTACTTTTACTGAGAAAATGGGTATTATTTAAAAGTTTTGTTTTTTTTTTTTTAATTATTGCATTGTAATGGACTAAACATATTTTTCTTCCCCACTGCCCAAAGCAGGGGGAAGGGCTCATACCCAGATCAGGTATAGGTTTTAAAAACATGGAGCACATGTACGTACATTGAGATGTAATGTAAATAAAATTTTCAATCCTGCTGTAGGAGCGTTTTGCACATAAAGACAGCCATTTTACATTCATTTACATGCAGTAAAATATATAGGCTTGTTTTAATAAAGGAAACAAACATCCACAGGTCTGGTTCTCATGTAGGAATTGTGCTTCTCCATTAGCCAGGTGACATCTATTGGACGCAGGTCTGTCTTTGTCAAATGCTAGCATATTCCTGTGTTCCTATAACTGGGCCGTGATGACTGACTGACATTCCACATGTGCAGCTAAATGACACAACAAGCTAAACCAGATCCAACTGAGACGTCACTGTGGCTGGTCTCAGGCCTTGCTGATGAGGACCCTCACTCAGTCACAAATTGGGCTCTAAATTAGACCAATCTGACTCTGAAGCTTATGCTCTTCCCTGTCTTATGGCACAGAAGAATAGTAAACAAAATGCTGGAAAGTACAAATCCAAAGGTGAGCTTTGCATTAAAGTGCTTCCTTCAACTTTGAAACAAAATCATCCATTGGCACCAAAACTCTTTTAATGCACCCTGTCCGGCACCCCACTGGATTAGGTCATGGCTTCATGCATGATTGAAACAGTGCAGGTAGTAAGTTAAAATGATTACAAACTATGATTTCAGATGAATGGCCATATTGCACATTGTTGAAAACATATTAAAGTTTCAGAATTTTTTGCTATTTTTAATTTTTGTTTGATTCCTTGAATTTCAAGAATATACTTTTTCAAAGAATATATTACATTTTTACTTTTCATTTCATTTTATAGTTAAATTTATTGGGGTGACATTGGTTAATAAGATCATAAAGTTTTCAAGTGCCCATGTCTATGCTACATGATCAGAAATTCTTTGAAAAAGTAAAATAATCTCCCATGTGTGTATATGAGAACCAGATTAAGAAATTAACAAATAAATCCATCTGTATAACCAAGCAAAGGAAGAAAAGGCTAAATGTTAAAAAAGAATACAAAATTAACCCAGAACTTCATAAAAAACAGTGAACTAAAGTAGTTTAAATGAAAATTTGCTGTCTTAAATAATACATTTAAGACTTTAATATTGATTATTTAATTATATTTTCTTCATCATGTTTGTTAAAAATAACCTCAGGCAAGCATAAAATTTCAAAATATCTCCACTTACTTTGCAAAGGAAGAACTATTGAGCTAATCTCATTAATGTTGGATTTATGATTATCGTTAAGTGCACAAAAATTTTATACATGCTAATTCTGGAAGGGTGAAAATTAAAGATATAAAACAAATTTCTTTATTAGAATCCTTTCCACACATTTACTAACCCTACCACAAAAACTTACATATTATTATGATTTTTTTACATATTATTTCTTATGGACCTCCATTATTGAACTGCTTTTCATTCATTTACCAATACCTTGTATGTAGTGTTTTAATGAATATGTGCAGAGTAGAAAGGGCTTTTCATGTGCTTTCCCCTGTTGCCCTGGCAACAAGCCACCCTGACTTCTGCTCTAGAGATAAGACACTATCTCTACCTTCCAAGGCTGTTCCCTATAAACATTTGTGAAAGGATAGTCCAGAAATAAAAGACTGTTACTGTATCTTGTTACAAAATGGACAGAAACAGAAGAAATCTACTTAGAATCATCTTGTATAGGTGGTTTCTCATTTTGCAAATGAAGAAATGAGGCTTATAATGGTCAATAATTTACCCAGCCTCACATGGTTGGTAAATGCTAGACTTAAGCATTGAATGTAAGGCTTCAGGTTACAGAGTTCATTTTTTTTTTTCAACTTGATCTCAGTATCTCACGTAGAGATGGAACAGAAACTAAAATATCTTTTTATCCCACCTCAGAAAACTTTCTGCTCAGCAAGACAGGCTTTTTGAAGGTCAAGGTCTATAACTTTAACATCGGTAGCTTCACCATTATTGAGTGTTGTGAAGTGTTTAGAGTGGGTTTACATATCCTAAACCCTCTCAAATAGGAGTTGCTATACTAATGTTGGCTGAGTAAAGCCACTAGGATAGCAAATCAAACTATCAAGTCTTCTTAATGCCCTTTCCGTATCATTTTGTTATCTGTCATATTTGTCTCCATTATTCATCTTGTCATTGCTATGACAATGATTTAGGCTTTATCCCTGTACACTCAGGCTACTGAAATCTTAGCAATCACCACACTACCCAGCCTACACAACACTCAAGTCAACATTTTGAACACATTGCTTTCATCGTGTCAAAACTTAGCTCAAAAAACATTCAATGAATGGAATATTTCCAGCCTAAACTTGAAAATTGTTTACCAGCACTCAAGTGATGATTCCAATTAGTCTACCGAGCCTTGAAAGAACCAGGCTGCCGCATGCCCTGTCCCTCAGTCACAGTCTATTCAATCCCATGCTTTTGTGCCCCTTCAAAAGACTCCTTCATCTTCCTCCTCAGGCTCTCTTCTAAAAATCCTACCAGGTTGCCAACAACGCTAGAATAACAAGCAACACATTATGTGCTTTAAATTGATCAAAACTGTTGACATTTTTGTTTTCCATCCACCTTACTACTTACATTACTATATATTACTACTAAATACTATATGTAGTAATGGCAACATTACAACTTGCATTATAAATTGAAATCAGGCAAGTAATATATATTACTATAATTATAAATAACTTTACAAAAATTATTTCTACATTGTCCAGTAGAAGTTTATTGTTCTTTTTCATGAGTCACCACTATCAATAGCATTGTTTTCTAAAGCTTTGGTTTCACCGAAGAACACAGCTTAAAACAGAAGTCATATCTGTAATACTCAGCTTGAGTATGTACTAATCAGGTGAATAAAGAAAGATGTTATGCTTTTTACTAAGTATTTCATCAAAGATGATCCTAAGGTTGTAGGTTAAATTAAATTCTTATGATCCATCTTTCGGCTTAAAAAAAAAAAAATATGCTGCTTATGTGACAATCCAAATAGCGACTTATCAAAACCAACTCTAATGTTTACAGGAAAACGTATGACTGGCTAAAACCAAATGTTGGCTAAAGGTGGAAGTGACATGCTATGGGATAGAGATCAACAAATACATGGAAGTATTTCCTTCTATTTCACACTCATCCATGTGTACAAATTATATACATAATTTGATATAAATTCTCAAGTTAACTATGCATTGTTGAATTTACCAATATTTAATCTAAAGGATAACAGAAAATATATGGTACCAAATAGTTAAACATGTACCAGGTGGCTCTCAAGGGTGAGCCAACTCCAAGGAGGTCAAACCACTTAGGGAAGCACAAAAACCTACATTATCCTTTTGTAACTAAGGTATGACTAGAGCTGCTATTGAGTTTAAGGAATGATAATCCCAGGGAGCCTGAGCAGGTCCCAACACTCAAGGCTTCCCTGGTCTTATACCAACCCATGGCTTTAGGCTGCTCCTAAAGGCATTGAACACTGTAGGAGTTTAGGGTGATGGATAGGACCAGCTCACCTGAAGGCTATAATGCCACTGCCCAGGGCCATAGGAGTGGCTTCCTTTATGATATCATTTTACTGGGCTACCTAAGGGAGCTAACATTGCATTAACACTACACAGCTCTGATTACTGTGTAAGACCAGCCGGCCATTCACGATGGCATCACAGGTTGGCAGGGTAGAGAAATGCCAGAGTCCAAGGTATCATATATGAAGCTCAAGTTCCGATCATTTTCTGTTTGTGGGGTCCAGAAATTTTATTTCACCAGGTCACACTGCAGTCATGAGCCTCTTAGATGGCAGTTTCTACTAACAAATCCCCTGGGAGACTGATTTGCCAAGAAGACCAAATATCTTAGGGCAAAGTCTATAATCTTTACACACTCAGAATAAAACCTGTTTGAGAAAACAAGTGAATAGCAATGGTAAGCACTGGGAAAACTAAAGGGAGTTAAATGACTTCAAGATATTGTAGCACTTACATATTTTAACTGCATTTATTGTCTTTCTCCTTTAGATTATAAGGTACTTTATTCAAATGTTAACCCTAGTTGCTCGATAAACAATTTAATTAGCTATCATGACCTGGCATATGCAGTACTAAAATGCCTGTACTGTACAAAAGTTTTTTAAAAAATTGTTTTATAAGTAAGTCAAGGGAACAAATATAGAAGGCACAGGTTCTTTGCAATGAACGCCAGAAATACAGAAGCTTACAGCTGATGTGGTAAATGTGTTCCTCCAGGGGCCGCTTCTGAACTTCACTGTGGCAAGAACCAACTTCAATGACAGCCACAGACTCAGACCTGCACTTTCATGCCTCACGTGAGGTTACGTGACCTCGTCCACATCTATGGTTTCTGGTTCCGAGCATTTCAGTGGCTACCCTCAAAACCATGGGGGGTCAATTTTCAGTTAAAATATGTACAATATTTATGACAAATCCCATTAGCTTCAAATATAAGATTTAGAGATTTTGGATATTCTTCCTATTTCAAATCACTATTTGCTATTCTGGAAAGGCTCAGTTTGACACACACACACAATAGATGCACAGCAACTCAGACCAAAATAATGCAAGAACATAGCAACCACACTTTGTGAATAAAGAAAATAAAACAAAACAAATAGTTATGGAAAACCAAAATTAGCTAATATTCCTGGTGGATAGAGTGTAGGAACTCCCTTTTCTCAATGAACACCTACATTGCAGGAGAAAAAATAAAAACATTACATGAATGCATATAGACAAATGTACACATGCAGATCATTTTAGATCATTTTAACCTTTAAATCATCCTTTTTCCTGCATCCCCACCCTCATTTCACACCCCCTCCCACACCAATAGCCTTACATATATTCAAACTTATCTCTCCCAGAACTTGGGAAAGGAAGTCAAATATGACAAAATATAAACCTCAGAATTTAACACCCAGCCTGAGATTTTTGCCTTCGGCAAGAAGGAAGACCTCTCACTTATATTACTCAGAAAACTCCCAGATAATAAATTCTAAACTCAAATTCATTAACAAAAAGTAACGTTTGTTTAAAGAAGAAACCCTTTCTTTCTTGTCCTTCTTTCTTTGTAAGACTGGAGAGCTGGATTTTCCATTCATTCATTTGGTAAATTGTGCCTGACACTCTCAAGCCACAGCCCAGGGCTCTGGGACTTGTGTCTGCCTCTTCCGAGCACTGAAGGAGTGAGACTGCACATACATTCCCACCCTCACTCATTCCCGGAATGTTTCACTGAGCTTTATGAAGAGCTGGGCCATCCTTCAGGGAGAGTTCTGGAAAATAGCAACACCATTCCTTTGCCAATAGTAGCCCTCCACTAGAACAGGAACAGGCCAAAATGTAATTCCCTCCCTCCAAGGCATAGTTAAAGAATGGGGTAGGTAGCACAAAAGATCTCTTCAAGCAGGCCGCGACTGGTTCAAATTCTCTAGCCCTTACACAACACCAAGGCTAAGGCAAGGGTGACCTCCTGAGGGCAACAGAGAGACTGGATCCATGATCTTTGGTACTGCGGCCAGAGTCAGAGGCTTTGGTCATTTAAAAAGCATCGATCAGAGGTATAAACCATCTTCCCTTTAAGCCATCAGTTCAGTAACATTCACATTTCTCCAGTTTCGCTTACCAAATATTTCACATTTCAAATCTGTTTTTCTCTTAAAATCTGGATAGAAAAAATATATGCTAAAAGAGATGAAAATATGTGTTTCTGAACCATTAATGTTTAGCAAAAATAAACTATGCAAGAATTTGGGAAAATTAAGGTAAGTCATACACAGGAAAGTGCAACAGCCAAATAAAATTATGAAAAGACGACCTTATTAACAAAGGAAATGCAAATGAGAATCGCAAACATATACCATTTTTTAAATCTAAGATATTAGCAAAAACTCGAAAATCTGATAACAGCCTGTGTTGGCAGTGTTGTAGAGAGATAGGTCCTTTAATCTATCACTGGCTTCTGGACTGGGACAGCTGATTGAGAGACCATGACTCTGCCGTCCCATTTTTTTTTTTTTTTTTTTTTTTTAAGATTTTATTTCATTATTTTTAGGAAGAGGGGAAGGGAGAGAGGCAGAGGGAGAGAGACATCAATGTATGGTTGCTTTTCACCTGCCTCCAGCCACAGATCTGACTGGAGACCTGGCTTGCAGCCTGGTTATGTGCCCTGGCTGGGTAATCGAACCTACGACCTTCGGGTTCGCAGGCCAGCACCTTATCCACTGTGCTACCAGCCAGGGTTGCCATCCCATTCTTTAGGTCAGTCTTACAGAAAAAAAAGACTGCCTAAGATAGATTTTAGATATTTACTGCAGCATTGTTGGTAGTCATAGAAAACTATAAAAACCTGGATGCCTACTGACGTAGGGGAATAAATGAAACCACTACAATACACCCACTGTATTTTTTAGTTATTAGAAATAATGACCAGAAATAATGTCCACTGTATATTGTCAAATGTGAAAAGCAAGTTGCTGAGTGTTGTTGGCACATAATCCACTCCGGGAGCAGAATAAAAATGGTTGGGAAAGTTAGCTGAGTACCTGCCGCATTTGGATCCCCACTTCATCTAGCAACAGGCCTTGGGCCTGAAACACTTCCTACCGGGGACACAGAGCCCCTGTAGCCTTTGACCAGCTTATCGCCTTGTGAGGGAATATCTTTCCCTCGCTCAGGCTCAGTGGGCACCCTCTTGTTCTGCTTAAGCATGGGGTGTCAACGACCCTCACTATTTCAGACTTCACAGGTGAGGGAGAACGGGAGGGGCTGGAGTCTCTCTCTCTATTGTTGATGGTGGGTAGAAAAGAGAGGGGTGTGCGTAGGTCAATTGCCCCAGGAAGGTACCTGCTAGCCATCAGGGGCTGATGCAGGCTATGGAAGCTGATCTTGTTCTGTTTTCTCTATGCAGCCTAGTGCTTGAGTATTTTCCTTGGCAACTGCAACACCAAGATGCATCCGACAGCAGTGTTTGGATTCCTCCCCTGGGACTGGTACACAGTGTTCTGCTTTTTGGGATTAATAAGCAGGACACAGTACTCTGCTTGAAAAAATATATGTGAATGCAAATGTCCATGTGTCTGTCCGAGCCCTGAGGAAGGTGGGAAAAGATATATACCAAGTTGTATGCTGGTTACTGCGAAAGGCTGAGATTGAATCAGGAAGACTGATTCTCCTTTACATACCTCTGTAATACATGGCTGACTACCATAAGCATGTGCAAGGGACTGAATCTTTGTGTTTCCCCAGATATATGTATAGGTTGAAATCATAATCCTTAATGTGATGCTATGAGGTGGGGTCTTGGGAGGTGATTAAATCATGAGGGTGTAGTCCTCATGAATGGGTGTAGCCCTCATGAATGGGACTAGTGTTCTTATAAAAGAGACCCCAGTGAGCTCTCTGGCCCCTTCCACCTATGAAGACACAGCAAAAAGATGGCCATGATAACCCTGTAATCAGAAGTCAGCAGCAGCTGCTGGTGCCCCACACATGCAGATACACAGCCTTTGCTCACTCTGGAGGTAAGTGACTATGAAGGAGCATTTAAAATTAGGTGATGTTGAATGATGGAGAAACTGTGTACATCTTTGTCTCTAGTTTCTGAAAACAGTTCTGATATTTTGTATGGAAATGTTTTCAAAACAGTATGTATTCAACACACTTCTAACAAGTGGTGGAAATCTAGAACTGTTTTTTTAAAAATAGAAGCTCAAACTACCTTAAGAACTTATTCATGGAATTTGGGCCGTGCTAAACATATTGTAGAACCAGGGCGGGGCCCAAGTTCTCTTCTAAAATCCTTCTTAGTTGACAAACAAAGCCGAAAAAAGAAAGTCTGCAAGGGAGATGACTGAAAGAAGTGTTTCAGTCATCAAACCAGTGATCAATAATAATCACTGGTTTTAGAAGTGTATGTTCCTTTTAAAGAGGTGCCAGAGGTGGGCTGGCAACAGGTGAACATGGCAATGACTGCTGGCTCTCTACTGTGTGCCCCAGGGAACCCAGCCCAGGCAGTCACTGAGGAGGCGTCACCTAACAGTGGAACAATGTGCAAATGCAATGAAAGTTGAGCTTTAAAAACTGCCCTATGACTCCAAAGTGTTTTTATGCATTAAGTCATTTAAAGGCTTTTTTTTAAATCAACACCTGATTTCTACCATTTTATGATAAAAGTATTTATTTCTATTAAAGGCAAGGTAAACATATATCTTGTTTTTCCTTCAGAGTTTCATTTGACTTGATATAATACTCTCTGTGCAGAATTTAACAAGTGACCTTTTCTTGGGGTCATGCAAGTTTCAGCAATTATTTAATAAGTCATATAAGTCTATCAAAAATTTCCAGGCTGTATTACTGGTAAAAATCAAAATCAACAAAATCCAGCCTTAGATCCTATCATCCATAGTGCAATAAACTAGTTGAGTAATTAGAATTGCTTATTGAAACTTTAAAAAATCATTTACTTTCTTTTCAGAATCAAAGAAAGGTTTGCTTCCACCAGAATTGGATTTAGTTTCAAAGCAATGTTTAGATTCAACAGTCTCTTTGTCTCCTTTGGTGCCGGATGGGGCCAGTAACGTTAGTATTTTAACATGTTTTTTTACCTAAGGATGAAGGAAAATCAGCCTTGCCCCTTTTTTGCTACAGCTATCTAGCTGGATGCGTTTCTCAACCTGAGGACTATTGACATTCTGGGCAGGAGAATTCTTGGTTTTGCCCTCAGCATTGCAGGATGTGTAGTAGTGCACATGGCCTCTAACAGCTGGATACCAGCAATACCTTTCCCTCCACTTGTGACTATTAAAAATGTCTCTAGACACTGTCCAATGTCCCCTGTAGGACAAAATGGTACCCAGTTGGGAACCATGGAGGAAACTGTGCTTCCTCACAGAGACAGCGCCACATACACATTTATGGCTCTAGACATAAGCTGACTCTCATGTTCACAATGTATCTATCAGGCATTAGGCCAGGAGTTTTAATGTCTATGGGTAGGTATCACTATCCCTAATTCATAGATGAGAAAGCTGATATTCACAGAGAAGAAGTGGTCAAGCTGGGTTCTCCTGCTCTTTCTGTCCGCAGGTGGTGTATCACCTCAGCGTGTCCCTGGATCTCCCAGCTCTGGAATTTGGTCATGCATTTGTAAACAGATTCCCTTCACCTCATGCCTCCAAGCACATGTGAACAAAGGGCAGGATGGGAGCAGCTGCAGCAAGTGAACAGAGATGGAAAGCAAAGCAGGGGAACTTCAGAATTTTCCATCTCCAGTTCATAGCTGAAAAATCACTTAACCCTCGCGCTATAGGTTTTAAACATTCCACAAGGCAACAGGGAATACAAGCAGGCCCAAAAGACTTAAATTGCCTTACCAGGTTTAAAGCACTGTACGAGCCTCCCAGGGGTGGAGAACCTTCAGGGTTGCCCCGGCTCTAATCAGGATTCACTGGAAACACGCCACAGATCTTCCGTCCTTGAAACCAGACCCTGGGCTCCTTCTCTCAGGGAGCCACACACAGCTTAAGATCACACATTAGTCAGAGAGTCAGGGCCTTGGCTTGAAGCCCAGGGTATAATCCTAGCTCCTGGTAGGGCTTTGATGGTGTTGACCTCACACCCTAGCCTCTTATTTCATTGGAGCTCCAGGCTCACTCAGAGGTCCCGGGCTGTATACATGTGGACTCCAGAAATGAGCTGTTAACCACACCCTGTTGTGACATACCCTACCTCCTCCTTTTATTTCCCTTCTTCTGCAGTTACCAGTGACTCTGTTGTTTCAGGTATTGATGCTCAGATGCCTTTTTTTAGACTCTGAAAATAGATGATGCAAGCAAGCCCTCACCTCTGAGGTGTAGTGAGCTTCAATTCCCTTTGGATTCCACTTCCAATAGGCACACTTTTGCTTGCCTAGTTCCTGCCACCATCTGAGTCCTCAGCACTAAAATGAAAGAAACAGTAGGTGTTCTTTCAATGTTGCAGGTGGTCCTAATTTTTTCAGGTACATCCTATTTGGGAGGCACTCTGGTTTCTGAAGTGTGACCCAACTTGAAGACAGTATTAAATGATTTGTTATTTTAGAAATTGCGAATGTTCATACTTGATTAGTACTTTAAATATGTTCTCCTTTGGGTAGACAACAGACTTTGCTTTTTAAAAAATCCTTGCAGCTATTCTTCCTCTTAAGAATCCTGAACCTTACACTTACACTAAAAAGTCTTTCCTCCAGAGCCTAGTAGGGAGTAAGAGGAGAAAGAGTGTCTCTTGCTTTGAGGGATTAACATTTCTCTGAAATTCTCCCTGGTAGAAAAGGAACTCAAAATGGGCATGAGGCACCAATCTTCGAACCCAAAGGTGGCTGGTTCGATTCCTAGCCAGGGCGCGTAACCAGGTTACAAGCCAGGTCTCTAGCCAGGCCTGTAGCTGGAAGCAGGTGAGAGGCATGCTTCTCTCCCTTTCTTCTTCCCTCCCTGCCCTTCTCTCTGAAAATAATGAATAAAATCTTTTTAAAAAAACAAAATGGGCACGAAGTATGGCTCAGTGGATTCAGTGCCGGCCTGCAAACCAAACAGGTGCCAGTTTGATTCCCAGTCAGGGCACTTGCCTGGATTTCGGCCAGGTGCCCAGTAGGGGGCAACCACACATTGATGTTTTTCTCCTTCACTTTCTTCAGCCCTTCCCCTCTCTCTAAAAATAAATAAATAATATCTTAGGGGAAAAGAAAAAAAACTAGAAAAAAATGGTCATGAGAATAAGTTGCAGGAAAATAAGCAAAGTGACATTTCTTGTATTTCTGCGCCTGTGACCTTGGTTCATACCCACTCTGGACTAAACGGGATTGGCTGGTGAACGTGTATTACTTAGAACTATTTAGTTGGAGATTATGAAGGGGACAGGTCTACCAAGATGAAAAACTAAATGATTCCCAGGTTTGGAAGGTCAAAGTGGTAACATTTTAAAAACAGATTTATTTTGGAAAAGGAACATCTCTAGAAACTTCCTATCAGGAGTGTATGTTAAAAGGAAAGGGGTACCAGCTTTTCTCTCAGCAAACAATAAGGACAAAACATTTTAGGAAGCAAGATTTTGAGTCCAGTTCAGGAAATAGTTTCAGATGGCAAATTTAATGTAGCTCTTCATGGTCTAGAAAAGGTTGTGAAATCTTTTCTGGAGATCCCCAGTGGGAAATTCACCACATGATTATTTTAATTAAAAGCATTTTAATTAAATGTCTGGATTTGGCCAGACATCACTGAGGAATAGTTTTAAGGCTGATGGTTTTGTTTTCTTATTTAATGATTTTGAAATATGACCACATCTTTGATATCAAAGGGGATGGATTCTAACACTAGATCCGCCATCAACTGGGTAAGTGGGTCTGATCAGAATTCTCACTCATTCTCATCTCTGTGCCTCATACATAAAGTAAGGGGGACAGCATGTTACACTTGGAAATCTGTTTAGATATCATGGTGCTCATGAAGGAGGTGGTGAGTTCAGAATAAAATCTGATATTAAATACACAAATATGAAAAAAAGGAAAGCTCTACTTTCATGAAAATTTGTTGTACAATTTAAATGGAATCAGATAAACACCAAAGACATAGTAAAGATAAGCATTTATTTCAAGTTTTTCAGTATCATGTACTTTATATAAGTTAACAGAAAAATATGTAGTTATTTCTTTTTTATTTTTAATATTTTATCATTTCCAGAGAAAGAGGAAGTGAGAGAGGCAGGGAAGGAGAGAGACATCAATGTATGGTTGTCTTTCAGACCTGGCTGGAGACCTGGCTTGCAATCTGGTTATGTGCCCTGGCTGGGGAATCGAACCAGCGACCTTTGGGTTCACAGGCCTGAGCCTCATCCATTGTGCTACCAGCCAGGGCTCTTTTTTTTTTTTTGGTAGGACATTTCTTAAAAATAATTTGGTGATTGTTGGTCTTGCATTGAAACAGAAGCCTGGTTGATAAGTATTTACATTTCCTCCATTTGTAGGACAACATAATAAAACTTGTTTATACATTAAAACTGTAATTAAGCTCTTACATAACTGAAACAATAATTAAAACTTTGGAAGTGCCCCAGCTGTTCCTGTGGCTAATCTAAGTTCATGTTTGATCTTATTATTACCTCTCTGTGGACAGTCACATGGATTAAGGGTACGAGATGAGGATTTAAAATAGAATGCAGAAAGTCTTAAAAACAAGCCCAACTTTGGAAACTATGCATAAGCTTAGCTTTCCTTATTTCCCTGAACCTTTGATGAGTCACAGAGCCAAGTTTAAGAGCATCATTCCAGGCCAAATGAGGTGGGATCTTTGAGGTCAACCTTGCACACCTGTGTTTTTCAAAGCCCCACAGGTGAACTGATGGGCAGCCAATAATGAAAACCATTGCTTTTAAATAATATAACATGATGTAAATGGAACCTATTATATGTATATTTGAGAGGTCTGTCCCAAAAGTATCGAGACAATGCCAATATAAAGTTTGCACGGCCGATACTTTCGGGACAGACCTTATCTGTGTGTGTGTGTGTGTGTGTGTGTGTGTGTGTGTGTGTGTATGAAGTCACATACATTTTGCTTTCTTTTTATAAATTAGGAAGCAGACACAGAGCACATCGCAGGGTGGGAAGCCGCCCAGTGCCTCTTGGTAGCACCTAAGACAATGGTAGCCAGAGCCAGGGATATCAGTGTGACCAGGCCTAAGCCCAATGCCATAAAGGTACAAAGAGGTTGACCCGCCACACCATGGCCATCAGCATTTTTAAGGAAGATCAGCAATCTTGCAGTGACACCTGCTTCTTCTGTACCACATTTCTATAATTGCGAGAAACAGACTTGTGCCACTATTTCACTTTGCGGCGGGACAGCCCCCGGGAACGGCCCAGGGTGACACAGGTGCCCTTGTTACAGCATCGGTAGTGCCTTCTCCTGGGAACTAGCTATTGGAGGACTTGTCATAGGTCCTGAAAGTTCAACAGTTCCTAGAGGAGACAGGGCCTCTGCTCTCACAAAGCCTAAGAGACGTGCTGAGTGGACAAGCAAAAACTCACCTGGCTGTTGTACTACAGGACAACAGGGCACCAGGCCGCTATGACACAGTGAGGAGAGACACAGCTTCAGTAGTTTGAGAGTTCAGGGACAGGCTCCCTAAGATGGCCACAAGAAGGTTGCCATACCAAACTTCAAAAGAAATAAAAAAGATTTCTAAGGAGAGGTAACAGCTAGTTCAAAAGTCCTATGTTACAACTTGTTTCCTACATCAAAGGATCCAAAGATTCCTGTGTTGACTAGAGCAACTCAAGATGACGATGCACCTGCCTGATGTTATCAGGGAATTCCACACAAGTTCTTTTCCCAGAGACCTAAAAGTTTAATTAAACTATTTAAAAATGACACATCACATACAAACTCTTGTCGCAGAGTGGTACAGAAATGCAGGTGATCCTCAAAGAACAGAGTTGAGTCCTCAGTGTGCCCACCTAACTACAAATCAAGAGCGTATTGAACACTCAACATCTGAGCCAGGTACTATGAGCACAGATCAGGGAAGGAAATTCCAATCACAAGTCCTGAAGGTCTTCCTAGAGATAACATTTTTGCGTTTGGCCTTACAAAGTAAAGGGATTTTCTGACAGGTGGAGCCAGGGAGGGAGGTGGCATAGGGAAGAGTCTTGGTAAAGTGTCAGGAGCAAGGAAGTTCAGGAACAGTAAAGAAAGGTGGATCTGCTCTGTTAGCCAGCGTTTGGCTTTTAAGGAAGGCCTTGAATTGGAAACATGGAAAGGAGGAGGCAGCACAGAAGGCTTTTGAGCAGACTGATAGGATAAGAGGTGTCCTCTTCTGACACTACAGTGTACTTCACAGATGACCGCTGGGGCTTTCACCGGCTTGAACCCAAAAGCTCAGACATGCTGAGAACAGAAAGTTGGTGCTCCTTCCAGATCTTTCCTTGCTGTCAACTGCCATACCTAATGGACTGTTAACTAGAAGTGGCCAAAGGAAACTAACAAGCCACACTTAATCCTATAATAAAATTGAGTAAATAAGCTTGAAATCCGGGGTGTCCCCGTCAGATTTTAAGGACAAGAAACATGGGGCCTTGTAAGTAGCCTGCGTTTTGTTTTGCTTACTTTTTAGAAACCTTTTTCACAGAATTCTCTGACAATATAAATCATGACGATCTAAGAAAATCGATCTGTGAATTGAACTGTCTGTGTTATCCTCGAGGAAAACAAAGGTGCTTTGGGCTGTGAGCTCCCTGAAGGCCTGGCACAGACTTGACCCCTGCCAGTCCCCCAGCACCGCACTCTGCAAGCCTCAAGGAAGTGTTACCGCATGGTGAACATAGGACAGCCCTGCACCCTCACAAACACTGACGCTGGAACTGGGAGAAGGGGACATCATCCAGATAGTCTATTCGGATGACACAGGAAGTCATGGAAAAATTGCTCTAGGATTTGTCAGACCTCCTTCAGCCCACTGGTTCTCAGCTGTTTTTCCAGCACAGTACTCGTGAGGTACACCCCCTCAGAAGCAGTGACTCAGTGTAGCAGTGACCCTCCATGGTGGAGGAAGGCCCCTCTCTTCTACCTCAACTAGCCAGGAAAGCAAATCAGACAGAATAGGGGAAAGGACTGGAGGGGGAAAATAGAAAAGGGGAATAGAAACACAGCAGTTGAAAAAAATTCCCTAAGTCCTTCTGCCACACTCACCACCTACCCCCTCGAAAATTGAGAATCACTGTATAATTTGAGAATATGGCCTTTGGAATAAGACAGGCCTAAGTTGAGTGCTAGCAACACATTAACTGAATAATCCTGGTCATCTTTTTCTAAGTTTCACTTTCCTCACCTGTAAAATAGAAAAAAATAATAGAAACTATCTCAAGTAGTTGTTTGGAGGATTACACGAGATAAAATTATATATAACCTGTTGGGGACAATGGCTAACACAAAAAGATAATGAAGAGATGGCAGCAATGGTTAAAATAAACACCCAGCTAGGCACAGATGAACTGAACTGTCAGTGCTCTTAGAATTAAATGCTAACCACGGAGGGCATAGATGCTAATAAAGTCTTTGAAGAAATCAGGTGGGACACTGGAGAAAGACCCAGCTCCCGCCGGAGCAGCTTCCTCAGTCAGGCACATGCGGAGTTAGATGTGGAGCATGAGGGAGGCTGTCAGGGCAGAGGGATTTCCCTGTCTCTGCATGGCTGGACCTTCCTCTGGTCAGCCGGGGAGACAGCCCTGGAGTTAGCCTTATCCCCAGAGCCTTTAGAACACCGAGCTCCAGAGCTAGCCTTTGAACAGGCTGATGTCACCCCCTGTGTAACTCTTGGGCAAAGAGTCTCCTTTGTTCCAATGTGTAGAAGATGCCCTTGCTGTAAGCTCAGCGTGCACACTAGCATTGTGGGACAGCAGGAAAACCATGCACGGCAACACTGACAGCCTCCAGGGCCCAGCCCTGTGGTCGCAGGAGAGTGGGTGTAGAAACTCTCGGACTCCCTGTAGTCCTTAACCTCCGGGCAGCTGTGAAAAGGGTGGGACAACTGAGCATGAGGACACCTATGCGCATTGCTGCCTGACCATGTGATCCTTAGCTTGCCGTTACAACAAAGCACGCAAACGCTCCTTAGGCTCAGCGCAAGTTCTTCTTTGCCCCCAGATGTGGGCCCACCCCACTATCATCACGTGGTGGTCCCGCACCCAGCAAAAGCGGACCTGGCAAGGACCCGCAGCGGAGCTGGGTCAGTTCCATGCAGGCCGCCACCAACGCAGACTGCAGCTGAGTGCTTGGCTGGTGTTTGTAACCACTGCTAACGGTCTCTTTTCTCTCTGGGCTCTTTATGAATGTGCAGAAAGGTGGGTTTAGCAAACTAACAACGTATGGGGAAAAAGCAATGATTATTTCCGTAGGAATGAAGCTGGGCAGCTGGATTCTCTGTAAGGTGCTGCTACATAAAAACTCTGGCCTTTCTTCATTCCCCAAGAGATGCTAATAGATGAAACAAGAGCTCTCTGGACACAGCATGTTCCCTGGTGACTAGGTAATGTCCCAGCAGGTTTTTTTCCACTAAAGAGACAAAGTCTGAATGAGTTACATCACATCTACAGGTCTGTTTCTCCTCCTCTTAACAGACTGCTTTACAAATTGCCAGCAAGTACATTTTCAGATGCAGAAACACAGTTTGATTTCTACAGAGGAAGCCAAAAGACCTTTGTGGAGCCAGGATCAGCTGGGTTTGAAATCTTTGGCAGTAAGGGCAGGTGACAATATGACAGGGTGATGGTCATATGCCCAGAACTAAATGGCTGGTGTCCTGAGAGCTAATCAGATTCATCAGGAAAACAAAAATTTCCACTTGGAATCAAAGCCACCTTCAGCTTCTCCTACTGTCCCTGAGGGGACACATTACAGCCACACATTACAGATGTTCTCGGGAAAACTGGGGGCTAGGTGGGAGCTATGTTGGGTCCTTCATTGATAATGCTGTTCAAATCTTTGATGATTTTAGTTTGATTCTACCTTGGAATTGTAAACTGATTCCATGCTATCACACCATGTATATATGGGTTTTTAAAATGTTTTCTTGAACTTATCTTGTTTAAAAAATAGTAGTTCATCATGACAAGGTTATGTTATTGTCAAATAAAGAGAAAATGGGAGTGAAAACAAAGGTATCAAAGGCCATTGAAGACTATGAGATGTCCCACTGTGAATTTCTTTTTTAGCTCAGAGTTCTGTCTCCTTAGATGATAGGGAGAGAGACACACTCACAGAATGTTTGGTCCTACACCCAGAATCTGTGCGCCCTGTGGCTCTATTTTGCCAAACATGTTAGAATAGCTAACCAAATGGAAGACTGCTACTCCTCTTGGGCACCTATCCATTATGACAATAGCGAGATCTAACGGGGGGTGGGCTCCTCTGCCCCCCTTCAGTTAGCCTTTACCCAAATTTGAATGCATCATTACGCCTTTTTCTTTTGCAATTAAGGAAAAAGAATTAAATACATATTGTCATGAAGCCTGGAGAAGGACATTTGGCCTCGCTCTTCTTCACTTAGAAGAGAAGGTGCAGCAAAGTTGCTGCCTGCGTTCACGGAAACACATTGAGCAAGTGGACAATGGGTGAGAAGGGAGTGTCTCCCCGGGCAGCGTGCTCCTCTGCAGAACTGTCCACTAGAAAGTAAGGTTAGGAATACCACTAAAGTAAATAAATAAAGGAACTATCATTTGGACAGGTAATCAAACACACACAAACACACACACCAAGAACAAAAGAAAACCTCAAGATCAGCAAGGAATCATTCTATTTCAAACAAAATGTTAGTTATGCTTTGAAACGCAACTGAATTAAGATTCCATAGAACTTCATGTGCTATGTCATACAAATCCCTATAGTCAAGTATAGGGTGGAGATAGAAAAGAAGGGATGATTCCATCTGATGTCCTTGGTATAGCAAAAGAAAATATATTAAGTACATCTTAGAATGCTCAAGCATGCTGATGTAAGGTTGGTGGCTCTTAGTGTCACCAGTTTGGCTGTTGCAGTGACTCCCATGTGCCACCTGCTTTTTTGGAGAGAATAAAAGACTAAGAACTTATTCTGGAAATGGATCACTAGAGGCCATAGCCTGCCTCATTTGGGACTGGTCACACATGTGCTCTCTTTACGTTTTGACAGTTCCACAAACCAAGAAAGGCCTATTACTTCCTGCTAGTCACAAAGACTCGACACAACTGATAGAAATAGTTCAAAGAATGGCCACTCTAGTTTACAGAAACTACTTCCAATTGGCACTTTTAGTTACTTGGAGGTTAACTGTCTTCAGCTACAGAAAGTAGTGGCAAATGTCTTAAGAGCAGAAAGCTTGACTTATATATTTACTTCCTCCCTATCCTAGCTCCCAACACGGTACAGTGGGCCGTACGGGCAGGAGAATGGAAAGATGAATTTTTGGAGCACCTGTAATTTGACTTTCTACCCTTTTTGTTTAGTAGACCCTTTTTGTTAGGTATTTTGTCAAGTATACTTACTGTCACTATTGCTTTTAGTTCACGTTCTTCTTTCTGTGCTGCTTATTAACTACACTGAAAAAGTCTCAATTTCTTTTCAGTACTCATGTAGTAAGGAAATTAAAATCAAGTTCCTACACTATCAGATTTGGAACTACTTCAGATGAAAAAGGAAATAACGATGAGGTTGGTGAAAAGAGTCTTATGGAAAAATACCAAAAAGAGAGAAGCTGCCAATCCTCCTCCTCTGCTCTTGCCCAGTGATGAACTATCTTTTGATAACACCCACAACATCAAAGGAGTCAATATTAATCACTAGGGGAAAAAGTTAGAGTGAAAATACAGTTAACAGCCTGATATGACAGCCTTTCTTTCCTAATGAATATTTTAAAATGTTTTTAATACACATCTTAAGTTAGGAATACTACCAAGAATGCCATAGGCAAAGTCCATTTTCAACTTGTTTTTGAAATTCTTTGCCCCCAACTTCAGCTAGATATAATAACACACATCATTTTCCTTTGTGGTCAAAACTATAGGTCAGGTTTTCAAACACTTCTACTTTAAAACCCTGCACATCAGCCACTTCTGAACTTATGACCCACACGAATCCTGTACTGGAACAGAATGCACAATTGATCTTACTGGTCTAATTTAAAAAAAGATCTTACCTATTTATTTTTAGACAGAGAGTATGGGAGAGAGAAAGAAAAGAAGAGAAACAATGATGTGACAGAAATATCAATCGGTTGCCTTCTGTACGTACCTTGACCAGGGACCGAACCTGCAACTCAGGCATGTACCCCAACTGGGAATTGAACCAGTGACCTTTGGCTTTGCGGACCACACCCAACCAACTGAGCAACACCTGTCAGGGCTGATCTTATTGATGTTAAGGAGAATTAATTTAGTAGTCTGCCCAACTGGGTTAATTTTACAGATGAATATACTTAGTTGTTCTTTAGATTGGCATTAAAATCTTTTTTTCCAACTTGAGTACACAATTTTCAAGTCTAGGTGGGAAAGACAATCCAAGAATGCTTGAGGCAGAGGTGAAATCTGCCTCTGCAGATGCCTTCTATTTATACCAAGATGACCAGCCTTCTCATGACAATCCCAACTGTTGGAGAAAAATCATTACCAACCACAGCAGGGAAAAAGCATTTGCAAGCCCTGGCTGGTGGCACAGTGGATAGGGCGCTGGACTGTGAACCCCAAGGTCGCTAGTTCAATTCTCAATCAGGGCACATAACCAGGTTGCAAGCCAGGTCTTCAGCAAAGTCTGTGGCTGGAGGCAGGTGAAAGGCAACCATACACTGAAGTCTCCTTCCCTCTCTGCCTCTCTCCCTTCCCCTCTCTCTAAATAATAATAATAAAATCTTTTAAAAAAAGTATTTCTCTCTATTTTAGTCTACTTCTCTAGAAGTATCATCACAGTGCTTCACCTAAGACTTAAAACTACCCTACCTTAACAAACCTGCTGTCATGATGTCTTCCATGTAAGCTGGCCTTACTGGTGTGAACTAAATGAAACAAAACATGCATAGGTCTGGCTGCCAGCCAGTGGAAATCTTCTGATCACGAAATGCCATGCATGCAGTTTTGATATAGGGCTCCTCTGATGCAGTAGGTCCCCACCCCATTGAATGGGTCATTAAGTCAACTTAGTGGACTGTGACAAGCACTTTTTAAAGGAAATAAATTAAAAAGTAGACTAGAATAGAGTAGAAATAATTAGAAATACATAAAGGCAAACAAAGTTTTGTGAATTTTTGGTTCCGCTATAGTCATAGTCATAATTTTATAGATATGTCCTGATATATATATCAAGACAAAGCCACTTTTATATATGTATGTATGTAAATAAGGGGATGAAGCCACTTTTAGCTACACTCGGAACACAACTGTGGGAAGAGGAATCAACAGCTCACAAAGACAGATCCACTAAGGAATATAAATGGGCCTTTCCACTGGGATAACAAGTTGCAGAAGCAGCTATTTTAACAGAGGAGACAGGGAAAGTTTCCACCAGGCTCACTGGCTTTCTCAGCTATGGGTAACTTGCTCCGAAACCTAACCAGCTGCAAAGGCCCTGGTGAAAGGAACCATATGCTTGGTGGGAGATCTTTTCCTATAGGTGATGCCATAGAACCTGGGTACCTCCTCAACAGCAATCTCCAAAACAAGATCTCCAATAATTATTCTTAAATGTGAAAGTTAAGTCCTTAGTCCCCTTAGTCCTTCCTTAGTCCTCCCTTTTTGTTCATCAGTACCATAAAAAACCTTGGTACATGAGGAGGTATGCAAATAAAAGTGTGTTTGATGGCTTCTGGATTTAAGATAACACAAGACTTTATATTTGGGCAACAAGTATGTGCGTATTTACATATATAGCTATACAGATGCTATTGCTATTTTTTGCCACTGTTTGATAAAAATGGCATTATCATATACTCCTCTGTATCTTTCTACTCTTACTTCAGAATTCACACCAACTATATGCTCCAAATGGCACAGTTGTAACTCATTCTTTAAATGATTGCTGAATATTTCATGGTAAGTGAATACTTCGTGTATTCAAACATTGATGGACATTTATTTAATTCCACCTTTTTCTGAGCAGACAGATATGATAATTAGTGCTGCAATGAATACCTTCTTTTAGTGTACTTTGTTCCTAGTTTCTTAATATTAGATTATATTATTTGTAAGTACTCTGGAGGGTTATCTCATTATTTTCTAGGTATTTCCGAATTTCTTTTTGTTTTTATCATTGGTACAGGAGTGTTTCTAAAGTTCCAAGTTGTTAAATATTTTGAGTTATATTTTAATATTTAGTTATAACGTTGCACAATAATTAAAAGATATGATCTTTAAAAGCCCTTCTGAAAAAAATAAAATAAAATAAAAGCTCTTCTCATGGTTTAAGGTATTCTTTGGGCCAAGGAGCTCACTAATTTTTCTGTTTCACGTCTGCAAGAGAGTTAGGGAAAGGACATGAAGTTCTACATCAAGTTTTATAATATATTCTATTAATTTAATTGGACTGTTCAAGGCCCTTCTGTCTTTACCTATTACCTTACTCATTAAAATACACCAGTATAAAACTGAGTTATTAAACAGTTCTCCCTGCAATTGTGATAGCTTTTAACTAGATTTCTAGCTAAATGCCAATTGGGCATAGGATTTTATGACTTCCCAAATTGTGCCTCTTTCTACTGTTTTGTGCTTCCTCAGTCATTTATTGTTCTTCATGCTTTATTACATTCATGCTTTGCCTAGAATGCTTTTGCCTATCTCTATCTTCCCTCAACCTTTAAAAACTATTGATTAAATATATTTCTTATGGCAACTCTCATCAATGTTTTTACTTTTTTACCAGTAGTCTCTCCTTTTAGCTATGGGTATTTATACCTTCCATATTTTAATGTAACAATGGCACACTCAATTTTCTAATTTTATATTTACAGTTTACTTTGTTGTTTCCTCCTTTTTTTCTCTACTGTTTTGCTGGCCTGCTAAGGCTGCTATTCATTCCTGCTATTCTCTCTTTAAAAGTTCTAGCACTCTTTTCAATTCTCTAAGTGTTGGCTTCCCTCCACAAACGTATTAAAATCTCCTGAAAACAAAATGTCTAATGCTAGTTATCAGACAAAAATCAAAGGTTTACTACTTTAAATGAACAAACTATTTCCTCCCTCTAGATCCGTGACTCCTGCCTTGCCCCTGGTAAGATAAGAACTTGAATTCTCCCTCCGCGAGGAAATGCCTGCCTCCACTGCAAAGCCTCACAAACGGGTCTCCTTGGAGCCAGAGGGCCCATGTGATTCCCGTCAGAATCTTTCCAGATTTTTGAGAGTCCAGTCTAGTAGAAGCTATGCTCTGCTGCTCCCCCACCTCTGCTGTTCACAAAGCCAAGCACAGTCTTGAAGCCATTGGCTTTCCATGCAGAAGGTCCCCATGTCCCCCCCAACTTCGTGCTGTGACTCCTTCATTGAGCTGCTGCAAAGAGAAGCATGTGGAGCACAGTTCTGCAGCCAACGGCAGCAGCGGCAGCATGGTGACAAGGCAGGCCCTGGCAGTAGCGGCTCCTTGATCCCAAATGCTTCTTCACAGCAGCAACGCTGGGGGCCCAGGTCTCAGGAGTTGCTCCTGAAAGCTTAGTCAAGAGTCGACCATTCCATACAAGGATTCTGTGTGGCCATTTAACATGATTGTGTAACGGATTCTTCCTGTTTAAAGTAGGCGGGTAGATTCTGTCCTCCGCCATTGGGCCCTGAATCATACTCCATCTTCCTCCCCTTTCCCCACAGATTTTATTGAAATAATAATAATTTAGTACTTTTGGTTTTAGACAAAGTTTCCCTTTCAACATGTCCTTTCTCTTTCAAGAATCTTTGTGTACCTCCTCTGTGGCACGTTCCCAATTCTCATCATCATTTACTTACATTTAACCAACACTGGAGTGTCACCTGAGTTGCTAGAGACTGGCTTTGCAGAAAAGAAAAACACGGTTAAAGCTTGATCCTTCTCTTATTATTCTACAGTCACTTTCATAGATTTTATAAAATGTTTTGCAGTTTTATTCTCATACAATCTGGTGATGCTTTGTTCATTGTTATTAAAAGTGCTTTCCTTAGGATCTTTCGGTGAAGTTCTATCGAGAAATATCAGTGACATCAACATGCACTTCTAATCAATGCTCTTCATCATACTTTTCCTCTACCCATGATTCTTTCAAATATTTACAGCCTATCATTTCTAACTACAAAACCTGGATCCAAGCTCACGCTCACTCCCCCAAAGAATTTCTCTGACCCTGGCTGGCCACCTGAGCCTCCTGGGTGCTTCAGTGCTCTACATGTACCTTTAGTGCTGCTTTCCAAGTCTACCGTTCATTCCTCTTTTTCAGTCCTTTTGCCTATCCTCATAGTTTATAACACAGTAACTAGCAGAAAGTCACAAAAAATAACATTCCTTGCATTCTTAATGCTCAGAGTGTGTGTGTGTGTTCATAGGTAGCATATAAACATACATGCACACAGTAATTTTTGAGTTCTTAATGCACAAGTTGTATTATCTAGGCCTCCAATTAGTCATATGTGAAATGGAGACACAGTCACCTACCACATGGCCATATTTGAAGATGACCTGGGACCCTGAATAGCAATGCTCACTGAGCAGCTGTCCAGGGTCCCAAGTACAGAAACTGTGGGAATGATGACCTCTGACAGACATGCCAGTGTTCCTGACATCCTGACTCCCTCAGCTATCAGCCAAAGTAAGTTAATGTTCTTTTAATGTACTCCAAAAGCAAGAGTACTTTAAGATGCTGTACCCAAGGCCTGGAAAGTCATCAACATCCAGATGGCAGGTTCCCTCCCTTTTTACTTTCAACCAACTCTCAAAAAACCACCTCCTCAACGATCGTCTCCTGACTGTTACAGAGGGAGCCACGTCTCTCTACCTCGCTTCCTCCAAAAATGCAACTCCTACAACATTTTGCTCACGACTTCAGCTCACGACTCCTGAAAAGGTGGCTTGTGCTACATGGCCAAAAGTGACACAGCATGGTGCACCCGTTCAGGGTTTACATACTTCTCGCGTGCCCCTGTGTGCCTTTGATGTTTCTCTATGCGTTTGCATAGAGAAGGCACAGTACTGTTTACACTCCTACATTGGTTTGTACAATGCCCAGCCAACTAACACTTTGGCACAAATTGGTTTAATAAAGGCACCTGACAGTGAGTCAGCATCTATGCTTACTTGCCTTCCCTGGGACTCTTGATCACTATGCTTAATTGGTTTCTATGAAGTACAGCTGCAAAGGACAATAATAGCACCTTTCAAAAGCCAGAAGTGTCCTACAGGCAGCTCTGTCCATAAGGGCCGTGCTGAAGGGATAATTTAGACAGATGCTACCAGAACAGAGGCAGGTCCAAACCCAACTTTCCAAATGAAGCTCAGCTGCCCAAGAATCTCCCTAATGTCCCACAGATTCCTTAGACCCTACAATCGGTGCGCTATCTAATACTGACTCCAATTCTCCTAGAAAATCCTGCTTGAGAGAAGAGAAACTGCCCAAAGACCATGGCTCATGCCATCCAAGATAAACTGAGAAGATCTAGGCGTTCACATCCATTTTAGCACCTGCTCTAGTTCATCATTGCATCCCCAGAGTCTATACATTGCCCAGCACACAGAAGAGTTCACCTGACGTTTGTCAGTAAATAAATATCATAAAATGAAAAATGCTTCTATCTAGGTCTGTCCACAGTGCTAGTATGAAACACCCAAATTCTTAGCTATCATTCATCATCTGATAATTAAACCCCATAATGCTGGTTAAGTCTCAGTTTGGTTTCTTCTCTCTCTTTATTCTATAGAAAACAGACAGCACGTATAATAAGGTAATATAGCTAGTTTGCCTGGACACTACCACTGAAATATTTCCTGAGTCTCCTAGATAGGTCCATTATTCTTTCCATTCTCCCTTAGTCCTCCCAAGAGGTATCTTAGTCTTCCTGATTTTTGGTCTTGGTATTGTTACTTGTGCTAATCAGATAGATCACATATTATCAGGTGTGCTAATTAATTGCTGCAAATTAATTACTCCCAGGTATAAATAAATTAAGTATGACATCATGCCCACTATGTGGTCCACTGCCATCAGATTCTTCACCTTCCTGGATCTTAAAGAGAATAACAAACTGTAGTCTTGAACCCAACGTCTAAGATTACCATAAACCATCAATTTCCCCCTCTGGTTCTAGCTTTGTAATCTGCGCAAGAACACCAGCCTCCTTCACGGCACCAGAAAGTACTGTGAATGCGCACAATCACATGTATTGAGAAGCACTCACCAAATATAAAAGGTTATGGTCACAGCGAGTCATTTGGCCGTGATTCTATGAGCCTCAGAGAAGGAAGCTGGTGTGATTTTGTTTATTTAAAGAACTCTGAGAACAGTCAATAGAAAACATTCTTGATGCCTGAATGTATCATTAGAAGGATCAGGAAATTGTTCTATATTGATAATCATTCCCACTTCATGTTTTCAATTATAAGTTGAATTTTCTGAAATGAAGTAAGAGGGTGGTAATTAATACTCTTCTTTATGTTTTCTGATCAAGAAACAGCTGGACATATATATACCAATATATACAAATATATTTATATATTTTCTTTTTTTTTCTTTTTTCTTTTTTTTCCTGGCAGACAGCTATTTATATATTTTAAACGTGTGTACCACACTTAATTTGCAAACTCTAATATGTAATTTAGTAATTCAGTAATTACAGGACCTTCACGGTTAAGGTTAACTTTTGCTCAATTAAAAAATGTTATAAACCATGCTTGGCCCTAACCGTGTCCAATTAACCATAGCAGGTGTTTCATAATTCTGGGAAAATACACACTTTCAAATACATCTGTGTTGAAAACGTATTAATACAAGCTTGTCTTTCTTCTCCTACCTTTCCTCCTTCCACCTTCTCTCCATAAAGTTGAACTGGCTCACAACAGCATATGCGATGAACTAACAATTGCATAAAAATAAAGTAGGGCGTGTGCAGCAGTTATTTTAAAGGACAGAGGGGCACTGACTGAGATGTGTGAAGAGTCCCTAAGACCCTGAGTGTAACAGTTTCCCACATGACAGTACAAACTTCAGAAGAGCAAAACCAGAGCTACGGGGCTCAGGGAGATGAACACGTGGGGTCAGGATGGCATCAGCGCTCAGTCTGGTGGCAGATTCAGGAGAGCTCGGACTCCAGGCACTTTCCGTTTGCAAGGGGTTTCAAACAGCCTCCCTTAATCAACCATCCCACCAGATGCTGCTGGTTCCCCAAAGCAGCACAGCATGAACACCATTTCCAAATTTGTCTCAGCGCTCAAATATGGTCTCAGGCATGAGAGAGAAAAGATTCATTTTAAAGAGCTGCAAAATTAAGGAGTAAGAAAGAAATAGGTTGAGTACTATAGAGTGAAAAGAAGCACATGCATTGAAGCTATCCTGGGAGAAAGAACTTATGTGTTAAATAAATACCAGGTACAACGCTGTAAAAATAAAACAGTAATGCAACCGGGATTATTGTAAATCCTAGGGAAAGGGAAATGAACGTTCTGCTTATGAAATGCTTTAAGCGATTTTTGAAGTGAACATTCAGCTACTAGTACTAAGAGAAGCTAAAATTTGCATGGTGATTCTCAGTTTACAAAGCGCTTTGCCCACTCCTGCTCACATCAGTCTCCGGGCAGCTCCCTGCCCCAGGGGCCCGAGTGGGATGACCATCTGTGTTTTGGGGCTGTGCTCAGTCTCCCACCTTAGACAACGTGTACTGAGGCTCTACTTGAGATACCAACCCACTGCACTGTACACTACACAGTGATAAATGAGAATCAAAACAGAGCTAAGGCATCATGTCTTTCTTTTCCCCTCTTGAATTTCACTGTCTCCTGGGAGAGCTAAAATTGATCAGGAAAGGGACCAGGGAAGTTGTGTCTGAACTGCAGGACAAACCCATGAGGGATGCCTGGAATTCAGTCCCCTATGTCTGTTAAACTGAATGGTCTGAAGAATATGAAGGAATTCAGGGTTCCCTGAAAGGTCTTTACAGTTGGGCGGAAAGTATGCTTGCTTACATTTTGTAAGAGCCCAAGAAATATACAATCCAATCGAGTGATGTGGGCGTTGCAGGTTTCCCTTTGGAAGTCATGGGGGTGGTGGACATGGCCACTATACGTGCCAAGTATTCACCAGTGTCAGCAGTGGGAATGCAGCCCCAATCTGGTACTAAGGCAGCCTCAAGAGTGCTCAGAGAGCCGCCGCTGTTTGCTGGAAAGTGCAGTGTCCACCCCAGAGAAACGGACAATCATCTTCAACCACCCCACACACTCACACATTCCACAACCCCCTTCTCCAATGTACTGTTCTCAGCATTTAGCAACATTGAGTGTACTATGTCCTTTATTAGCTTATGGTATTTACTCTTGGCCTCTTCCCTAGAATATGATCTTCCTGGGGGCAGAAATCTTTATTTTGGTTGCTGTGTTGTTCTGGAACCTGGAATACTGCCTGGCACGTAGATATTTTACATAATTATTGAATTAAAATGGAATGAAAAAAATTAATAAAGCCAAAGCTAAGGAACTAGTATATCTCTGGGAAGGCACCTGCATATTTGGTGTTTTAGATTAGGTTTGAGAGAATATGGTTTATTGAGAGATGTTTATAATTACAATTTTAAATGTTTAATTTGGTAATTGACTTAAAAGTGATTTTTAAGGGCAAATCCTACGAAATTTGCAAGTAGTATTACAACACTTAAGAGAATTTCAGATTTATTGTATTTACATATATATTTAACTTAGATTTATATTCTTGGGAAGGTTGTCAATTAGAAAATTGAAGAACTTAAATATGGAATTCAGTATACTAGCTAAATTAGTATGTCACTTGATATCCTGCTGTTTAAATATCACACTGTTCCAAGTTCCTTTAAAAGTCATTATTAGCATTTGCTAATTTTATAAATAGAATAAGATTTGCAGGCTGAACTTTAAAGTGTAAGTTTTCTGAATCTGTCTTCAAGGAATAAAAGATTAACTTTTAAATAACAAATGAACCTCCAACCTGTCCTTTTAGCAGGGCAGAGGTCCAGAGGCACCACGCGCTGCTGGGGTGAGGGGCCACTAGGTGCAGGCAAAGGGGCCCAGGGCTGCAGGCCCAAAACCCAGTTCCTGCTCCAGCGCCCTGCCCCGCGGGCAAAAAACCAGCCCACACACACCCCCTGCCGTTTCGGAGTGCTTTGGTCTGCGAGATGAGGCGATTGTGTGAGATCATTAATGAAGTCCCTCCCAATTTTAAATTATGATGCTACTTCTTAAGGACAATCAAACAGATTCAAAATGCTGTGGGAGTTGAGAAGAGAGAAGGGTTACTTCCAGTGGGAAAACTAAGAGCTCATTAGTGGGATCTGTCAAGTCAAAATGAAGGGAAACAGCACTTGAGGCGGACAAAACCACCTGAGCACACATGGGAAAGTAGAAAGTGGGTTTGGAAAATGAGGAATCAGAGAACATGTCCAAAGGTGGCCCAGCCAGCAAGTCTGGCCAAGAGAGCACTTCACCAGAGTTGATGAATATATGTTATAGCTCAAAAAACTAACGGTATTAATATCAGCCTTTACCGTATCTGCTAGGATGTCACAGATGGTTTTACAGTGCAATGACAGTATTTACTTAGGACCTAAACAAACAATTGATTATCAAGATTATTATACCTATTGATATTAAGATTAGATTTGACAAGAACACAATTTTTAAATTACACAATCACCTCTTGGCTGTTTACTTAAAAATAAGCTTATATTACTTTATGAGTATAAGGATAATGACAACTCAAACATCATGTTACAGAATCAATCTTGAGTTCCATGAAACTGAAGGAATACCCACATAATCTGATATTTCTGTAAGAGATTTCTTTTGGCCTAAATTCTCAACAGAGCTAAACATACTCTCCATTAAAAGGTCAGTGAAATACAGAGATGAATGGATTCATCTTCATCAATATTTCAAACCCTAGCAGACTTAGCAGTGAGAACTTGGGGGAGGTAGTACTTTCAGGGGAAGAAATAAATGGTTTTTTTTTTCAGGTTTAATTCAATAACTACTTGTACCATACAGAATGATGGTTTTAAGCAACACAAGAACATGGACGTATTTTCTCATAAATGCCAATAAACTAGGTAATCAGAGCAGGCTGCATGCGTATGACAGAAGAAAATGCCACCAAATAATTATAGTTTTTATTTCTATAAGTGAAACTTTCCTCGGTCCAGTTAAAATAATTTAACAGGTGTTGCCAGCCCAAGGTTTCCAACGGCCTGCAAACAAACGAGCTGCCTGCAAACCATTTCTGGTGGGTGTGGACTGCAGCTCTCTCCTTCCCATCCCTCCTCTGCTATGGGGCAGCCTCCGCAGGACAGCGAGCAAATCAGGGCACCCAAAGCACACGGTTGTTTGCACATCTCGCACTAATAGTCTAAGGGTTTGCTCAGAAGTTGCTTAATGGACATGGGGAGAAATTAAACATCCATTTCTTTGTAAAATACACACCAGTTCTCCAGTCACCACTTTGAGCTGTCTCATAGCAAAACTCCATTTGCACAAAAGTTTTGAACATGCATTGCAAAATTCATGAGTCATGTTATAGGAGAAACTGGAAGTCAGTTATAGCATTTCTTGGGAAAGCATCATTAGAAGCATCTCTTGTTCTAAGCTTCTCTCCTCAGCCTCCTGGCATCTCATTCTCTCTTCCACTCTATTTATTTTACTTTTTTTTCTCTCTAGAACTTTGTGGGTCCTTTCCTCCCCTTCCCACATTTCCCCCTCACCTTCTCCACATGCCCTCACTCCCATTTTCTTTTCTTTTCTTTTTTTTTTTTAAGATTTTATTTACTATTTTTAGAGAGAGGCAGAGAGGGAGACAGGCATCAATGTATGGTTGCCTTTCACCTGCCTCCAGCTACAGACCTCACTGGAGACCTGGCTTGCAACCTGGTTATGTGCCCTGGCTGGGAATTGAAACAGTGACCTTTGGGTTTGCAGGCCAGTTTCTTTCCACTGTGCCACTAACCAGGGATTCAATTTCTTAAGAACAATTTCACTTTATCTTTATGTTGATCTACCCCTACTCCATGGTCACTACAGTATTATTTACTCATTACTAGTCATTCTTTCATTTATCATTTTACAGATTGCTTTCCATGAACCAGTCATTTCTAGACACTGGGGAGATGACAATAAACAAAATGGTCCAAGTTCCTGCCCTCCAGGAGCTTAAATCCTCATTGGGAGAAAAAGAAACAAATAATTATGCCCAATATAAAAGGACGTAGTTCTATAAAGAAAAAGAATGCAGCCCTGGCTGGTAGCACAGTGGTTAAGGCGCCGACCTGCGAACCCAAAGGTCGCAGGTTCGATTCCCCAGCCAGGGCACATAACCAGGTTGCAAACCAGGTCTCCAGTCAGGTCTGTGGCTGGAGGCAGGTGAAAGGCAACCATACATTGATGTCTCTCTCCCTCTCTGCCTCTCTCCCTTCCCCTCTTTCTAAAAATAATGAAATAAAATCTTCAAAAAAAAAAAAAAAAGAATGCAGAGTAAAGGGGACAGATGGTGATGGGGTCACATCTATATGCAATGTATATGAGGTCTGTCCCAAAAGTATGGAGCCAATATCAATATAATTAAAACAGCTTGCACAGCTGATGTGTATCAGCTGATCTGAAGGTAGATGAATCCTGCCTTCTTCACTTAATTTTTCTGACCTTCCACGTTCTTGTTTATAACTGAATTAAAAGTAATGGTATCTATCCTATGGTGTTAATATAAGAATTCAATAAAATAATGCATGTAAAGTTCTTGGTATATGCTACTAAAAGCAACTGCTGTTTACCATGGGCTGGGCACTATTTTTAAGAACATTGCTTTTATTCACTTATAAAATCCTCATTACAATACTGTGATCTAGGTGCCATTATTACCCTCATTTTACATATTAAAACCAAGGCCCAGAGAAATGAAGTCATTTGCCTAGGGTCATGTTAATGCTGACACTGGCAGGATTAAAATCCAGGCAAGTTTGCCTTAATTCTGCAATGTAACCACCATCCCCTGCTATCTCTCAATACTAAGTGCTTGTCAAATATTTGCTATTCCTATAGTGATCAATAAATTGTTGTTGAAATATTTATCTGACAAGTCAATACTTGTGAAGTACTTATTTATTATTTATTACGGATCACTAAGTACTGAATCTTATCACAGATCACAAAAATGGATGCTCTTGCTGATAAGTTTTATAAAGCAACTTCTCAGGTTCTGCCTACCTAGAGTATCAAGAAAACAAGGTGCATATTAAGGAAGGCAATTCAATACTGGTTCCCATATACCAGAAATTTTCAACTGGTATGCCATAAGAAAATTTTTTAAAGGCAATACCTGACCACTTAGTCAGTGGCACTGACTTCTTTTCCCCTAGATCATCAAATTTAAAAAATGACAATAGCTATCACAACAATCTCAGTCCATTATGAAGAAATCAAAATTATATATATTTTTGGTATATTACAGAACTTTTAGTAATTAGCTTACGTGTGCCATGGGATGAAATCGATTAAAAATTGATGGCATATACTATAATATCCATCATTTGTGCTATTAGATGTTACAAGAATTTTAATCGCAGCGATAGTAAATGATGTGTTGCAAATGACTGACTTCATCTTATGTATGTCACTACCTACTTCGAAACTTCTATTTAGAGGAAAATTAAAACAATAAGCGGTAGCTCTGAAGACAGTAAGAATGTTCTTAATAGTACTTTAAAAAACCACGTCCTGGCTGGTGTGGTTCAGCGGATTGAGCACCGGCCTGCGAACCAAAGGGTTGCTGGTACGATTCCCAGTCAGGGCACATGCCTGAGTTGTGGGCCAGTACCCCAGCTGGGGGCACGTGGGGGCCAATCAATGTTTCTCTCCCTCTTTCTCTCCCTTTCCCTCTCTCTAAAAACAAATAAAATCTTAAATAAATAAACCAAAATGTTTAATACCTAGCTTCCATTAGCTGAAGTTTATAATTATATTGACTAAAATTTGCAAAAGAAAATTTTTCACTGGGTAATTTCCTCCCTGCAATGTAAGAGATTTGGCCTGTTGTTATTTGGCAGGAGAAGGCAGGATTATTTTTTGTTTTGAACAAAATACCATACTTTGTGCACAAAGCAAGAATTTGTTTTCCATGCAATATTAATAAAAAGGCTTCACTCCTTCGTTTTCTGTTCCTATCCCTGTTTACTTTATTTCTTCTAGTTCTAATTTACATTATTTTGCTGTGTTTCATATATCTATATAAATTGCCCTGAGTCTGTCCTGGGACAAGATAAGGATAAATAAATGCCTTGTGAGCAAAGTATAGTGTAAGGTATGCATGACATTTTCATTTTAATGCAATCGGGCAGGATTAAACTAACATGCATCACTTTATGTCATTCATAGACTTCTGAGACCCCTCTGGCTAGAATGTCTGAATACAAAAAATAATGTAGCAGGCTCCCAGGCGTATCAAGATCCTTAAGTACATGTGACTAAGTCAAGAATCTGGAGATAGGGAGATGATCTTGGGTTATGCAGGTGGGGCTCTAAATGACGTCACACAATGTTCTTAGAAATTGGAGGCCCTGGCTGGTGGCTCAGTGGATTGGCACCAGCCTGTGAACCCAAAGGCCGCTGGTTCGATTCCCAGCCAGGGCACGTAACCAGGTTGCAAGCCAGGTCTCCAGCGAGGCCTGTAGCTGGAGGCAGGTGAAAGGCAACCATACATTGATGTTTCTCTCCCTTTTTTCCTCCCTCCCTGACCTTCTCTCTAAAAATAATGAATAAAATCTTAGAGGGGGGAAAGAAAAAAGAAATTGGAGGCAGAGGGGATCTGAAACAGACAGCAGAGAAGGCAATGGGACCACAGAGACAGAAGTGGAAGTGATGCAGCCAATGAGTACGCTGACAGCCACCAGAAGCTGCAAGAGGCAAGAAACATCCAGAGGAGGTGAAGTGCTGCTGATACCCCAACTGTGGTCCAGTGATACTTCTAGCCCCAGAACTGTGAGAGAATAAAGTTCTGTTGTTCTAAGCCACCAAATCTGTAGTAATTTATCGCAGTCATAGGAAACGAACACAGCTGTTAATCTGAATACATACAAGGGTTAAGTGTTAAGAAACTTCTTTCAACATTAAAGACATTGGGAAAGACTAAAACAAAGTTATTTCCTAGAAAAGTAAAACATTGTAAGGCAGTTTAAAAAGATCAGGAACTTTTTATTTTAAAGGACTACCACATGTTTTGGGAAAATGCTACTTTCTTAACCAAATTTCCTCTCTAACCTACCATTATATCACAGGAAAATTCTCCAGCACCAGGAAAGCAACTGGGACTCCTGGCATCGCGTGGGCCCTCTTTTCCTACTCTTCTCTAGTCCCTCCTCACTGAGTTGCTTGGTTCATAATCCTACTTCTGAATTTTTGGTTCTACCAACTTCCCAGGATGTGTCCTTGTTTTGCTGAAAGTAATCTTCTCCTTTACAAAGCCAAAGGACACACCGGCAGAATTTCACGTATGGAAAAGTTTCTAGGATTGGCTGCTGCATTTATTGAACTATACAGGAGTATGTGGGGGTGATGTGCACAGCACGTGGTTGGTTACTGGAAAGTACAGGGGGCATAGCAGCAGCTGCCCAACTAAGCTAACTCGTCCTTGTTCTCTCGGGATCAAGAGCAGGAAAGATAAGCCATTGCCTCTCCAGATAATTCTAAACTAAGTTGTGCTATGATACAAACAGGCGCCAGACTCTCAGCGTCTGTCTGTTGCATTAAGTCAGAAAAATACGCCAAGTGGAAAGAAGACTTCATCTTTAATATAAACTATAAACGTTTTGTAAATGCTTCTATTGTTAAAAAAAAAAAAAAAAAAAAAAACTTAAATGACAGCCCTGGCTGGTGGCACAGTGGATAAGGTGCCAGCCTGCAAACCCAAAGGTCACTGGTTTGATTCCCAGCCAGAGCATATAACCAGGTTACAAGCCAGGTCTCCAGCCAGGTCTGTTGCTGGAGGCAGGTGAAAGGCAACCTTACACTGATATATCTTTCCCTGTCTCTCTCCCTTCCCCTCACTCTAAATATAATAAATAAAATCTTTTAAAAATGTTAAGAAATAATTTTTTTTTTCATCAATGTATGGTTGCGTTTCACCTGCCTCCAGCCACAGACCTGACTGGAGACCTGGTTTGCAACCTGGTTATGTGCCCTGGCTGAGGAATCGAACCTGCGACCTTTGGGTTCACAGGCCGGCGCCTTAACCACTGTGCTACCAGCCAGGGCCAGAAATAAATTTTTTAAAAAACTTAAATGACAAAAAATGGCTCTTAAAGTGAAAAACTTAAAGCACAGAGAAAATAAAGATTTCAGAGGCAAGTATCATCCATCTGGCTGTAAAAGTTTAAAATTGGGGTCAGCCTGGATACTGCCCCTCTTTGTGCTAATAAAAGTAATTTTTATTTTCTCCCTAAGTGCTTTGAAAACCTGTTCATTTTTCTTCTCGTGGCTGACAAACCACCATCTTAACTCAATTCTCCTTAGGATTATGTCAGTGGACTTTTTTTTTTTAATATCTAAGGAAGAATTTAATAAACAATGGAAACAATATCATTAAAAATGCCAAACAATACTTTAGGATAATAACATAAAGTTGGAAAAATGAAAATCATGCTCTATTTCTAAATAAAAGGAATCAATAAAAATGTCAGTGATTTCCATAATTTAGACTGTATTAATAGATTCCAATAAAACTATAAAGATTTTTTTCTTCTTTTCTTTTCTTTTTTAAAGACTTAGAGTAGCTATGTCCAAAACTCAAATAAAAACAAAAAAGAGAGAGAGAAAACTCATCTTAGCAAATTCTAAACAGGAAGAACGAGGACCAAAATATCAGTTGACTTTGAGCTTGTCATCCCAGTTACTCAGCCTCCACCCGTTCACGAGGGGTAGGGAAGAGTGGCAGAGAGGGCCAGGGAGGATGGGGAGTGACTTAGGTTTTATCTTTCCTCAAAAAGCGAAAAGCAGTAGGTTTTGAGGGGTAAGGGGGCACCCCAAGCATCAACTCTGCTGCTCACTTTATTTTATTCACTTTATTTACAGGGAATTTCTTTACAGCTTGTGCCTATTTCCTCTCTATAAAAATGGGAATGAGAACACTACCTACCTATTTCCTCTCTATAAAACGGGAATGAGAACATTACCTACCCATTTCCTCTCTATAAAATGGGAATGAGAACACTACCTACCTCGTTGGACTATTGTGAAGAAATTAGCGAACACATACATGCAAAGCACAAAGAACAGAACCAGGTGCACGGTAAACAAACCTCACCATTTTGATAACCACTTTCCAGGACTATAAATTTGCATCCTCTTCCTGCACTATGGGGCCCTCTTTTCATATCATAAACATGGCTGCAATTTCACATGTATCAAATAACTCTCCAATGAATGCCTATCTCTTCCTCTACTGTCCATTTCAGGAAGCAAACATCAGGTCTGTGTTTGCTTCTAGCACAGCGCTTGGCCAAGAAAAGCACCAGAATGTTTGTTAAATAAATCTCTTACATTAAGCAAACCCAAGACACCGGAGTTTCCAATCTGCAGTTTCACATGCCTTCAGAATTAGTTTTCTACAACTCACTAAGTAATAGAATGACCTGGAAAGCTTTCAAGCACTGCCATGCCCAGACCCCAGAGATGCCAGTTTGATTGGTCTGGGATTAGCCACAGCCAAGTATTGAAAACTCTCCAAATAATTCTAATTTGCAAGTCAGGTTGGAAAGCTCCAGTGTTGTTTCCATCTGCTTCAATTCAGGAAGGAAGGCCTCCTAGCCGACCTCTTCTTTTGAATTTGACCAATCTCTGGGGGGATTGAATTCTTTCTTATTTATATAAGGGGCAGCTTTATGAGCAGGGTCTTGGCTGATGGAACAAAGATCGTTTGCGTTGTTCAAACGATTATAATCCTGGCAGCAAACCTGTTGGATGGTTCCAGGCCCCAGCACCCCGCAACTGCTCTTATTCAGGACGCTTCTGCCTCTGGAGAGCGAGCGCCTAGGAACCTCCTCTTTTATTTACCTTGAAAGTCACCACAGAATTCCTACACAGTATAAGAAATGTGTGGTGGTTGTTTTACAGGTTGTTTTACAGGCTGAACTCAACTCTCCCTTCCCAGTCGCTGCTTCCAAGACAGATCCCAGAATCAGCGTGTCCCCTGCCCCCCACCCCCACCCTTCCTGTGCCCCACACCCTCCCATCTCTGCTCTTTTCCACACTCCGTTTCCTCCCTATTCCTGCAACCTTCCTTCGGGCTTCCCTAACCCGGGTCCGAGTGTGATCCCAGGTGTCAGATATATAAGGATGCCCTTGGTGAAACCCTCGGGGGCTCCTCCAGCTGGCCGCCCCAGGAGTGGGGAGCTGGGAGACCCCTGCCGGGGGCCCCGTGCGCCCAGGGAGGCAGAGGTGCTCCCGGACCGCGGGAAACAGGGACACAACTCGTCGGTCCACCGCGGATCAGCAGGCGGTCTCTCCTCGCCTGGGAAGGCTGGTCCCTGCGCGGCCAGCCTCTGGTGTGTCCCGGAGACCCCGATATCCGCGGGGCCACCACCTCCGCGCGCCCCACGCTCAGCCTGGAATTCGGGGGCTGCAGGACGCAAGTCCACCGCTCCGGGCTAGAGAAGTCGCGTTCCCTCCCCCACTCCCCGCGAGAAAAGGAACGAAACGCGCATTTCTAACCCCGCACAACAGGTCCTTTGGGTATTCGCGAGGCTCAGAAGCGGGGGCCGACTAGCTGGGAAAAGAGGCGAGAGTACTCCGTGGGCGTGTTTCCCGCGGAAGAACCTCTCCACCTAACGTCTGCTTCACTGGCCCCCAGCCCCACAGCAAACCCCGAGCTGGGGGAGCAGGAATGATCCCGCGGGAGCGGGTAGGAGCAGAGTTGCGGACCCGTGAAGATGGCACCGATCTGCTCCGTCCGAGAAGTTACGCGTGGCAAGAAAAGCGCCTGGAAGGGCGCCGGGGATCGGACCCTCTGGGCGATCGGCGACCACTCACTTACCTTGTGCCTGCGCCTCCATGGTGGCCGACTTCGGGCTGAGGGTGGCGGAGCGTACTCGCAGAGATTCGGGCGCCCGAGTTCAGAACGCGGCTGGCGCCCCCTCTCTGCACACGTGTGGCGAGCTCTGCGCACGAGGGAAGAGGAGCCTCGGGCAGCCACGGCTGGGCGCTTCTGGTTACCTCGGCCCCTTCCAGTCCACCTGGCCTAGACCGCCTGGGCGCGGGGAGAAAAACCGCTGGGCGCCCCCTGCCGACCACTCTGCGCATAGGGCGGAGGGCGCCCCCTCCTGGCGCAGGCCCCAGGCTCGGGCCAGACGAATGCCTAACCGAGCTCCTGAACTCGGTTGTAGCAGGGCAAAGGCCCTGGAGAGGGAGGATGCAGGGAGGATTTAGAATACTAAATGATTATTGCTCCCGGTGGAAATACTGTTTGGTTTTTGTTACCCTCTGGACTCAACATTTTTGGCAAGTGAAGAATATTTAACTTTGTTTTGTGTGAGCTTCTGTTTAAAGATACCTTAACATAGTAAGTACATTGTTGGTTAACTCATTAACGTTTTCAATTTCGTATTTTGTCCCTAGGATACTAGACAGCACTTCAGCACTGTGCTGGGGGCCACTTTAAACAGCACCCCCCATCCCTTACAAACAACAATGGTTTGTTTGTAGTCTGTGAAAAGGGCACTTGTTTACAGTAGAATAAGTAGAGTTTAGCCTTACTTAACCTCAGCTGGGGAGGTATGTGTGTGTCCACCCAAATTTTTTCAGGGCTCTGCCCATGTCAGAATGACCATGAAAATGTTATATTGATTTTGGTGTCAGAAATAAATTTCAATGAGGAGGCAAGTTCACAAACATGGAACTTGCAAATAGCAAATGCACTGTGATTATATTTTGTCATCCCAAAACCTGCCCTGGCCAGTGTGGCTCAGTTGGTTGGAGCACTGCCCCATAATGGAAAGGTGCCTAGTTCAAGCCCTGATCAGGGCGTATGTGGGAGACAATGGATCAATGTATCTCACAGCAATGTTTCTCTCTCTCACTTCCTCTCTTTCTAAAATCAATAAACATATTTTTTAAAAATAACATAGGTCATGTCTAGGTTGATGGAGCAGTCCCATTTTCAAGAAAAGACTAGAAATTTACACTTCTATTCCAAGCCTGGCCCTGGCAGTGTGAGTAGGGAGCATGACAGGAACTAAGAATGACCAGTTCATGTCTCATCTGCTCCGGTCTTTAGCTGTTACCGATCTCCCGTTTCTTCACATCTACACAATCTGCACCTATAAAAGGAAATGTAGTATTTATTTATATTTGGTTTTGGTTTGCTATGTTTTTTTTTGTTTTTTTTTTTTAGGCTTTATTATTTTTTTTCCTTCTTAAAATACTAGATGGTTAAATCTGTCAGGATTAAGTGTCAGTCCCATACTGAGCCCTCCATATTTCCTACCAAAAAGCATTATACAAATTCATGACTCAAAAAAAAGGTTTAGTGAATAAACAATTAACTGACCAGTAGGTTCTATTTTATCCATGTCCAAGTTATTTCAAAGTATAGACTTAATAAACACTAATGCACTTTTAAATTTTTACTTGAGAGAAGGAACATTCATGATTTCCTGACACACATAAAAACATATCAGTGTTTTTTCTGTTATATTCAAGAGATCCTCGACTTATAATCATTGACATTGAAATTGCTCTATTCAACACCAAGCATAGGACTTTCTAAATGGCTTTTGGTGGTAGTACCATGGATATACCAAGTGACAAGTTAGAATCAGTGATTTAAAAAAAATAGAATCAGTGATTAAATCAGTTTTAGAATCTATTCAGTTGTTCTGATCCTCTCTACCCTGGAAATTAAACACCAGTTTAGGCTAGACTCCCAGCTGTTAAAAGGAGCTAAAAATAGTCGATGACTTTCCAGTTTGAGTCATTCAATCTTCTTCTAAAGTCTGACTCATTTTTCTGATTTACAAAACTTTAAGCTACTACCCCCTTAATATCATTGTTTATAATAACAAAATGTTGATATTCATTAGAAATACATATTGAATATTCTCTGTGCCGGGGCCTATGTTAGATGTTAAGGATACAAGTAAAAGGCCTGTTCCTTTTTACCCAGGGAGTTCATGGTCTGGGGAGAAGAAGGGATAAACAAATGCTTTACAAAGCAGTGCAATATGATAGGTGTGGTGACAGAGGTGAGCCCACTGTGCATGTCAGCAGTGAGGGAGGTCTCCTAACTTAGACTGCTGAAGAGATCAAGGAACATTTCTTTAAAGATGTTTGCTTCAGCTGAGTGTTTTTTTTTTTTTTTTTTTTTTTATCATATATGGATTCTAAGTTGTATTAAATGCTTTTTCACCATCTATTGATATGATCATGTGGTTTTTGTCCTTTATTTTGTTTATGTGGTATACTACATTTATTTTTATTTTTTATTTTTTTAAGATTTTATTTCATTGTTTTTAGAAAGAGGGGAAGGGAGAGAGGCAGAGAGGTAGAGAGACATCAATGTACCGTTGCGTTCCACCTGCCTCCAGCCACAGACCCGACCGGAAACCCGGCTTGCAACCTGGCTGGGGAATCGAACCTGCGACCTTCGGGTTCACAGGCCGGCACCCTATCCACTGTGCTACCAGCCAGGGCAGTATACTACATTTATTGATTTGCAAATATTGTACCATTCTTACATCCCTGGGATGAATCCCACTTGATCATGGTGTATGATTTTTTTAATGTATTGCTCGATCTGGATTGCCAATATTTTGTTGAAGATTTTAGCATCTGTGTTCATCAGTGATATTGGCCTGTAATTTACTTTCTTTGTTGTGTTTTTACCTGGTTTGGCAATGAGGATAATACTGGCCTCATAAAAAGAGTTTGAAATCTCTCTTCTTGAATTTTTTGTACTAGCTTGAGAAGAATAGGAGTCAGCTCTTCTTTTGAATGTTCTGTAAAATTTGCCTGTGAAGCCATCTGGACCAGGGCTTATGTGTACCAGAAGTTTTTTAATTACTGCTTTGATTTTGTTAGTGGTTATTGGTCTATTCAGGCTTTCTGCTTCTTCTTGATTCAGTTTTGGAAGATTGAGTGTTTCTAGAAATTTATCCATTTCACCAGGTCATCCAGTTTCTTGGCATATAGGTGTTCATAGTAATTTCTTACAATCCTTTGTATATCTGTGACATCAGTTGTTACTTCCCATCTGTTGTCTCTGATTTTACTTATTGGGGTCCTCTCTCTTTTTTTCTTGATGTGTCTGGTTAAAGGCTGGTCGATTTTGTTTATCTTTTCAAAGGACCAGCTCCTAGATTAATTGAGCCTTTAAACATTTTTTTTCCTCTATGTCATTTAATTCTGCTCTGATCTTAATTATTTCCTTCCTTCCACTCACTCTGGGCTTTGTTTATGGTTGTCCTTTAGTTCTTTCAGATGTAGGGTTAGGTTGTTATTTGAGACATTTCTATCTCCTTTAGGTAGGCCTGTATTGCTATGAACTTCCCTCTCAGGACTGTCTTTGCTGTGTCCCATAGATTTGGGGCTAGTGTGTGTTCATTTTCTTTTGTTTACAAATACTTTTTGATTTCTTCCTTGATCTCATTGTTATCCCATTCATTATTTAATAACATGTTATTCAGTCTCCATGTATTTGAATATTTTTGACTTTTTTCCTTGAGATTGGTTTCTAATTTCAAGCCATTGTGATTTAAGAAGATGCTTGATATGTTTTAAATTTTCTTAAATTTGTTGAGGCTTGTTTTGTATCCTACCATGTGGTCTGTCTTTAAAAATGATCCATGTGCATTTGAAAAGAATGTGTATTTTGCTGCTTCAGGGTGAAATGCTCTGTAAATATTAAGTCCATTTGATTTAAGGATCATTCAATGCCACAATATCCTTGTTGATGTTTTGTTTGAATAATCTATAGCCATTGTTGATACATTGTTGATAGGGTGTTAAAATCCCCTATGATGACCATATTTCTGTCAATCTTCTTCTTCAAGTCCTCCAAGATTTTCCTTATATATTTAGGTGCTACTATGTTGGGTGCATATATGTTTACAAGGGTTATAGCCTCTTGTTAGACAATTCCCTTAAGTATTATGTAGTGACTTTCTTTGTCTCTTTGTATGGCTTCTGTTTTGAAATCTATTTTGTCTGATATAAGTATGGCTACCCCAGCTTTTTAAAATATTCATTTGCTTAGAATACTTTTTCTATCCCTTCACTTTTAGTTTATGTAGATCTTTTGTTCTGAGGTGAATCTCTTATAGACAGCATATATGTATGTGGATCATGTTTTCTTAACCACTTAGCTAACCTATGTCTTTTTTTTTTTTTTTTTTTTAAGATTTTGTTTATTATTTTTCAGAGAGAGGGGAAGTGAGATAGGCAGAAAGGGAAAGAAACATCAATGTATGGTTGCCTTTCACCTGCCTCCAGCTACAGATCTGGCTACAGACCTGGCTTGCAATCTGGTTATGCTGCCCTGGCTGGGAATTGAACCAGCAACCTTTGGGTTTGCAGGCCAGTGCCTTATCCACTGTGCCACCAGCCAGGTCTTAACCTATATCTTTTGATTGAGACATTTATTTACTCCATTTACATTTAAGGCTATTATTGATAGCCTAATATTCATTGCAATCTTCCCCTTTGTGCTTGTGTTCTTTTTTCTCTGTTTCTTCATCTTCTTAAAGCAATCCCTTTAGCATCTCTTATAAGATTAGTTCAAGCAGATGTATTCTTTTAGCCTTTTTATTTAGTATAGAAAGCTGAAATTTTGCCTTCCATTTTAAGTGAGAAACTTTCTGGATAGAATAGACTTGGTTGCAGGTCTTTGCTTTTCATTACTTGGAACATTTCTTGTCATTCCCTTCTGGCCTGTAATGTTTCTGTTGCGAAATAAGCTGATAACCTTATCAGAGCTCCCTTGTCTGTAACTAGCTATTACTCCCTTGCTGCTTTTAAATTTTTCTCTGTCTTTAAATTTTGCCATTTTTATTATAATGTGTCTTGGAATTGACCTTTTTGGATTCATCTTGTTTGGGACCCTCTTTAGTTCCTGAACTTGTGTGACATTTTCCCTGATCAAGTTAGAGAAGTTTTCTGTCGTTATTTTTTCAAACAAGTTTTCTTTCCCTTGCTCCTCTTCTCCTTCCAGTATTCCCATAATGTGAATATTATTATGCTTCATGTTGTCCTGCAGCTCCCTTAAACCACTTTCATTCTTTCTGAGTCTTTTTGTTTGTTTATTTTTTGTTGTTGCTCTGGGTGTTTTCTTCTACCTGTTTCCAACTCGCTGATTCAATCTTCTGCCTCATTTAGCCTGCTTTTAAATTCTTCTAGTGCATTCTTCATTTCAGATATGGTATTCTTCATTTCCTCCTGGCTCTTATTAATAGTTTCTATGTCCTTTTTCATACCAGTGTAGTGCCCACTAAGTTTCTTATAGTTTTCACTGAGTTCCTTTAGCATCATTAAACCCTTACTTTGAACTCTATGTCTAATAAATTGCTTGCCTCAATTTTATTTAGCACTCTTTTTGAGGATTCCTCCTTTCCTTTCAATTGGAGGTTGTTTCTTTTTCTCCCCATTTTAAATGACTCTTTGTGTCTGTTTCTGCATATTAGATTGAACTTCTTTGATTCTCTGTCCTTGTGCAGTGGCCTTATGTGGTAGGAGAACTGTGGGAGACAGCGGTGTGGTCACCTTGAAATCCTGAGCTGGATGCTCAAGGGATACCCTTTGTACAGTTTATGTGGGCTCTCTTGTTGTAATTGGGTTCAGGGTGTTGGTTCACTAATTGGTAGGTTCTCCTTTTTGGCTGGCTGGCTGAGAGTCACAACCCCCAACATGTCTTGTATGCTGTTATAAGGAGCTGCCAGAACAAAACCAAACAGTCCAGCAAACAAAACCCACACCAGCAAAAATACCCTCAACCACTACTGCGATGTCAACAACAAATATGCTAAGATCAATAAAGGTGGAAAGAGAATGAGGGTATTACACAAAAGGAACAAAGAATTTGAAGTGACTAATGGAAAGAAAAGTGGTTTTGAGAGGGTAAAGGGAGGAGAAATAATAAGAGTAGGGAACAGAAACAAGACAAAGAAAAGGAGAAAATATAGTTTACAGCATAAATAAAATAAGGAGGGAATAGGGTAAAATGGAGTAAACAAAGAAAAGAGTATCATATAAGGTTTTTAAAAATGGTAAAAAAATAGAATCCAAACTGACGAAAAACAGTCACCACAGTGATATCTGTGACAAATGAGGAAAGATTAGTAAATGTAAAAGAGAATAAAACTATTATGAAAAAGACCAAATAAAGAACATCATGTGAGATTTGTAAAGGATAGAAAAATGATTTTGAGAGCAAAGGTGAAGAAATAATAAGGGTATGGGTTAGAAACCAGGCTAAGAAAGGGAAAAAATAAAATTTAAAGTGAAAATAAGACAGGGCAGGAGAAAGGCAAAATGGAGTAGAACAGAAGAGTAAAATATGAGTTTTCAAGTAAAAAGCAGTGAACAACTAGGAATAAAATTGAAGAAGTGCGACAACAACCCCAATATCAGTGACAACTGAGCAAATATTAATAAAGGTGTGACAAGAATAAGGATATTATAAGAAAGGGAAAAGAATGTGAGATGACTAATGGAAAGAAAGGTGGTTTTGAGAGAATGGAAGAACAAATAGTAATACTGAAGAATAGAAGCAAGACATAGAAAGGGGAACATAAAATTTAAAACAAAAATAAGAAAGAGAAGGATGAAGGAAAAATGGAGTAAGAGAAGGGAAGAGTAAAATATAAGATTTGAAATAAAACTAAAAAATAATTAAAATATATAAAATTAAAAATGAAATAATAGGAACAAAGTTGAAAACAAAGAAACATTGTTTAAAAGCTATGCAGGAGAAAATATAGCTCAAATAATTAAAAAAAAAAAAAAAGGATGAGGTGAAATTCATGTCAGCAGAGTATAGCGTAGATTTGCCAACTGTCTTCTCCTTCAGGATCTGTCCCTGTTAATGTCACCTGGTATCCCAGTCTAGTTTTTGGCAGCCTGTGCAGGGCTACAAGTGGTCTACAGTCTGTGATTGTCTCCTTCAGGACTGGCTGATCTTCAATGTTCTGCCCTGCTGTCTTTTTATCAGTACAACGCCGAGGGGGTGGTTCATCTAAAATCCCACAACACCACAGGTACTACGTCCACCTGCCTCTAGAGAGGGCTTCTGGTATGATGGAGAAGTTGTAATTCCTGGTTCTATCCTGGGAGGCGCTATTCAGTCTTCAGGGAAGATGGTGGGTTTATTCCTCTATCCCAGAACACATCTTGGCCTGTCCCAGATTATTTCCAATAACATGTAGTTTCTGATAAATTAACTGCCTGTTTCATATGGAGGGGGGCAATCAGTGTGAAAGGGTCACCTCTTTCCTGCTTGGCATTGTTCTGTGTACAGAACAATCTTTAAAAACATCTAAATGTATTTGCTTTCCAAGGTCTTAACAAAGGGCATTGCAACCTTGCACTGTTGGCCTTTTAACTGGCTAGGTTTTTGTGGTGTTGAATGATGTATAGGACCACCCCTGGCCTTTCCCTGTTGAACACCAATAGCAATCAGAATTTCTCTGGACAAATTTCTCCTGGAGAACAAAGCTGCCCCGGGTGAGAACCATAGCTTTAACTTTTTCTTGTAGATCCAGCATCATTATGAATAAAAATGATAACCCTGTATAATTCAGGAACCCCTGCAGTAAAGGGAGATCCTCTGAGCCTAGCCAGGGAGGGGACTTTAGCTTATTATTTCCACATAGATCTGCTCTTAGAGTTTTCCTGTCTCTGTCATTGTCAGTCATTTCTCATCTGCAGCCACAACAGATGCCATTGTCCAAGAAAGGACTTTGAGAGGCTTTATCTTTTTTCCAGAGAAAGAGAGGAAGAGCCAGAGAAGGCAGCATGATCAGTGCTGCCCCATATCTCTGCTTGGGGTCAGTACTAGAAGGTCTTGCTCTTTTCTGAGATTGAACTGATCCGTAAAGGCACACACATTTATTGTCCACAATCACAAACAACAGTGCAAAATGGCGAACTTCTCGGGAATGCATTTGACCTTAAAGTGATCGTGTTACCACAATCTCTTCTCTAGAGAAGCATCACTAAGAGGACTGAGAAGACATCACTTAGATTATCTTTCAGGTTGGAATGTGACCATCTGACGCACGGAATCTGAGATGCTGGGAAGAAAGAGGCCCTGCAGGCCTGTACCAGTCCTGTGATGATTAGCATTTGGTTTTCTAAGATTTCAAAACCTGAAGTTTGAGAAATTGGCTATTTTCAAGCTGCTTGCATCTTTTTTTTCTCTTTCCTGCTTAGTGTTTATTATGTTTCTGTTCAAACTGTTCAATTCTTTAAGGAGCCCAAAGGAAAGGAAGAAAAGGAAGTGTTGTCAACTTGGACTAGGTCAGTACAGGACATTGCAAGGATGATGGAAACAAAATACTCCAAGAGAGAGGCACACAAAGACAATGAATTCCTTCATTATTTGAGTTTTCTAATTTCTTAGAGTTTTTTGTCTTGTTGATTTAAGAGTGTGATTTTTTGACAGCTCCAGCATGGAGCTGGTCAAAGGATAGATCACAAACAACACTGCAAAACAGTGAAGGATAGTTTTTACTGACCACAATAGCTATTTTCTAAAACTTCCAAGTAACCCTCACACTTGAAATAATCTAAGGTGGGTCTTAAATAGATGTGATAGACAATCCAAACTGATCATAAAAACTGCATTATGTCAATAATAACATGTAAATTCTGTTACATCAGCTTATGTCAGATTCAATGACCTAGCCTGGTAGGTGGGCCTATCTCACTTAAGACCCAATAAGGAAGTCAGCTCTTATTCATTATGTGAACAGTAAATAATATTAACTTCTGATTTTGCAAACTAGAAAAAAAATTGAAGTCATTTAAGTTCAAATTGGAAATTCTGTGTATTGCCCAATATTCCAACATATTTGTGGAAGAACAAAATCAATTCATAATTCATAATTATTGAGAAGAATCACTTTGGAATTAGAAAAAAATTTAAACAGCATTAACTTCAATTCCTTAAATATTCTAATATTTAAACTTTTGAATAGAAGGTAGGAAAAATGTACTTCCAAATTTGTACAGAGAAAAATTTTATGAGATCTCTCTGAAAAGTTCTTGGTTTTTGGTAGTCAGTCCTCTGTTAAAGAACAGAAATGTGTTTCTCCAGAGAATTTTCCAACAATAAATTGATGAAGCAAACTGCATGGGATAAATTAGTAAGTCAAACATATCCCATATGATATTAACTTATAATTAGCTTGAGAATTATTTATACTTTAATTTACTAATTTCAAACATATACTCTATTTAAAAAGTCTGTAATTTTTATTTTATTTCTCATGTATAGAGTTATTGTAAGTTAACTATTTTCAAAAAAATTTTAAAGTTATTTAAGCATAAAATAATCATGTATATTGTGAAAATCTTGAAATTGTAAAAATTAAAAAATATTAAAGTAGATTTTTAAATTAGAAATTAATTCAAAGTTTTTATCATTCTTTAAAAGCTCTGATTACAAGCTTTGAACAATTTCAATGTATACATTCTTTTCACCTCATACTCCAAAATTAATTCTACAGAAATTAAAATATCAAACATTTTTAGATCATAGAAAATCTAGAAGAAAATATAATTGAATATTTATTAAGTTTTGAGTATGAAGAGTACTTCTAAAGTTTAGAGGTCATAGAAGAATCTCATTTGGCTTCAACAATTAAAACTTTCACCAGTTAAAAATAACTGCAATTAAAGAAAATTATGAAAAATTATTATTATCATTGCAAAAGTTCTAAGTAAATGAAGGCAAGTCAGATTTAACAGTATATTGTGTGTGTTCATGTTGTGTTTATTACTTTACCAATCAAGGTTGAACCAAGAAAGCCATGGATGGTTTAACTTTAGTAAACATAATAATGAAACCAGCAGAGCTCTGGACCTAACTCATAATGGCTAATGAGAGAGATGCATTGTCAAATTCTTAGGGAACACAAAAAGATGTTGTTCAGACAAAAAGAAACATGAATCTAGATGAAAGGTAAAAAATGCAAAATGGGATGAAAAACAAATGGTGAATGTGAGAAATGTATAGAAAAATAACTATTGACTATAAAATATAATAAAATGTGCAGAATTTAATATGTATGGAATATTTTGGAATTGAAAAATACTGAACAATTATGTACATGTTATGTTATGTACAATTATGTGCATTGTCTGGGAAGAGGGTAAAACCACCATTTAACATTAGAATTTTGTAAGTTAAGGATGAATGATTTTGCCACTTACAAATCAATACAAATAGATACTAACTCAATGCAAATGGGCAAAGATAAAAAAATTCACAAAGCGGTAGTATAAATGGCCAATAAAGCATTGAAAGGTATTCAAATTTACTGGAAAGCAAAGAAATTCAAATTGTCATCACAACAAGATATATATTCTAACTAAAAAAAAGAGGGAGATCACATATATTTCAACTGAAAAAAGGTGGTGGATGGAATCTAACAATGCCATTGGTAGGATGAGTAGCGATAGGGATTCTCACCCATGACTGGTGGGAGTGTAAATGTGTGGTGGCTTTGGAGAGCAATTTGGCCATATCTAGTAAATTTGAAGATGTATGTAAGTTTCAACACCACAAATTCACACCTAAGTCTACACTTTGACCTTAAGGGAAATCCTTGTCTATACACACAGGGAGACAGGAATGGAAGCTCTTTGATATTAGTTATAGTAGCAAAAATTTTAAACATTGTAAGTATTCACCAATAACACAATGTGTAAATAAATATATATTTATAATTTATATACTTATATTAGATTTTTCAGAGCTACAATATCCCTGTGGTTAATTCGGAAATACAGAAAACTGAGCAAAAATAATGCTTGAAAATATGCAAAGCAGTGCTTTATAATAAGATTGATAAAGGCACATTTACCAATAATTTAAAAGATATATAGGAATTAAATGTAGAAAATTCAGGATAATGTGAAGGAAGGAAAGGGAATAGGATCCAATACATAGGGCTCCAATCATTTCTGTAGTGATTCTTTAAAAATTTGACCCAATATTGGTAAAAATGTAAGAATTTAATAGAACTGGATGGAAAGCACACAAGTTTTATATACTCTGTACTGTTTTGGTTACTTTTATAAGTTCATAATTAAACAAAAGTTTTAAAAAGGCATTTGAAGGTTTGAAAATAGATTAGAAAAGTCAAGGGTGTTATTGTCAAAATGGAAAAAAGTGAGAAACTTGAGAAATATTTGGAAGGTAAAAGCAGTCAGATGTAGCATTGGATTATGTATGGGGAAGATGGAAATGACACATAGGTCATTGATGCCTCTGAGATTTCAGATTTGCCCACCTGCTGGAAGTGGTATCATTCATACAGACTATAAACAATAACTGCAAAACTATAACTTTTGTTTTATAACAATATGACCCCACTGGCTAACCCAGTGTCAACCTTCTGTGAAATGGGTACTGGGGAAGAGTAAATTGGTACATTTCTTTTGAAAGATAATAGTGGTTTAATAATTCCATTTATGATAATCTACCCTAAAATCACTTCTAAGGACAAAAGAAAATTGATGCACAAAATGTATTTATGAAGAATTATTATAAAAATATGCAATAATCCCAAAGTTCCAACTGTGGAAGAACCATTAAATAATTTGATATATTTTAAGAAAACATTAAATGTCCTTTAAACTTATTATTTCAAAGGGTGGATGGATAGTGGAATAAAAATTATATGGTACCAACCACCATCATACCATATACTTTTTATTTTATCCATAGATTTATCCCATATGCTTTTGTTTAATATCGGTCTTCTGTAACTGATTTCCTGTACAGCATTAAATTGATATCCTTTGTACAGTTAATAGTAAGTAAAAATTAGCACTTAAAATTGATAAAAAAGTATATGATACCATAAAAAAGACTAGGACTAAAAAATTTCAAATAAAAATCAAGATAAAAATTATATAAAAAAATATATTTCAACTATGTTTAAAGGCAGGGTACCTGAGTTTTTAAAAGACTGAAAGAAATACATATAAATAATGGTTGTTTGAGTTATAATACTCTGAGTGATTTGTTTTCTGAATTTTTCATATTGTGCACTAATGAACATATTACTTTTTCAATGACTAAAGCAGATGTTTACTTATTAAGTTACACCAAGGAAAGGAACAATGCAATTTTGGTTGAGCTAAATACATAACATAGTTTATCCATTTTCACCTCAAATGTCATTTGAGTTGTTTCCAGTTTTTGGCTATCATACACTAGAGCTACTATGCACATTTTTGTAAATAGAGTCTTGTGTAATTATGCAATATTTTTGTTAAAGAATGAGGCCCTGGCTGGTGGCTCAGTGGATCTTAGGTTTTCACCTTGAATAGATGTTCATTTTTTCCAAATGTTTTTTCTTCATCTAGTGAGATATAGTTTTTCTTGAAATTTTTATTATAGGGAATTATATTAATGCACCCTCTAATAAAAACCTGCTCCTGTATCCTTGGGATAAACCCAACTTAGTTTGCTAATATTTTATTTAGAATATATGAATCTATATTTGTGAGTGACTTTTTAAGTTAGATGAGTAGCTCTTCCCTGTTTGTCTTTCTTTTCTCTAATATATGTATCTCAGATTACATTTCTTTCTGAGCATCACTATGCTGATAGCTCAAATTTTGCCATGTAGTGCATTTAGTATTTAAATAATTTTGCATTTTTATCTTTTTTTTCTGAACTAGAAATTCTTTTAAAATTGTTTTTAGTATCTAACTTAATATCTTTGTTTTTTACTTTCAATTTAATTACATATGTTTAACAAATGTGGTCTTGATGACATCACCCTTTGAAATTTGTTGAGACATGCTTTATTGTCTGATATGTAATCAATTAAATTTTTTTCATTTATATTTAAAGGAATGTATATACTCCTATTAATAAATAATTACATTCCCTTTAAATCAAACTTGTTCATGATGTTGTGAAAATCTTCTTTATCCTAATCGATTTTTTCTCCACATTTTATCAATTACTGAAAATTGTGTGTGAAAGGTTTCCACCATAATGGTGTAGTTAATATCTCTTATTTAGAAGTGTTACACCCTTCCGGTGAAGTTAGTTTTTTAACTTTATTTACTGATTCTGTTTATTTTGCCTCAAAAACTGCTTGAACGAAAATTAACATAGCTATGCTACATTTCTTTGGGTTTGTATTTACTTGATAGAACTTTTTCCAACTTTTAGGTTCAGTGTTTCTCTGCTGCATCTTGGTAAAAATGTACTGTGGGATTTTTGTTTGTTTGTTTTATATAGTATGACAATCTGTTTAACATTGATTGTAATTACCTTACATAGAATAATTTACTCCTTCCATCTTACTGTGTGCATTTTTACTCTTCCTTGTTTTTTGTTTTGAGTCCTGTCATTTTCTTTAATTTCATTATTCCTCTATAATTGTTTCAATATATACACAATAATTCTATTCTTTAATTGATTACCTTAATAGTTTACTATGCATACTTAAGAACATCTACAGTTAGATGTTAGAGAGAGAGGTTATTATTTGACACAGGCCAAAATAAAATGGTTAATTATGCTTAAGTCAATAATATTAGTTTGGATGTTTTATTAAAATAAAATGAAAACACAACTGCTAATAATATAATGAATATGAAACATCTGGCATTCCACTTGGGTTTCACATACCTGTCTAACCTTATCTATAACTAATTCACAGATTTAACCCTTCATTTTGGTGGGACTGGTTTTATTGACCAACTTTTCTCTGCCTATATAGCCTCTCACTCCTCCCCATGCTTAATAATCTCCATTTTACAGACAACACACACACACACATACACACACCACACACACACACACACACACACACACACACACACTGAGTTTTATTTAACTGAGATTATTTAAGTAATTTAGGACAGACAGTTAATAACAGTGGAGCTTGGATATAATTCCAGACTAAATTCCTCAACCTGTTTTCTTAACACAAATAACAGTCTGCCTCCAATTTCTATTTTCCTTTCCCTCCATTCTTGGGGATAGTTAATTACTGTCACAGTTCATACAGTAATAATATCAGAGTATAGTCAATGATAAATATAAACCAAAAACTAAGTTTAATGGACTAGATTCACCTAAAGTGAGTGTTGCATAATATTAATGGAAAATTTTGAAATAAAAAGAAAAAAACGCATTGACTTTGTCTTAGAAATATTGACTTACGTCTTTGTCAGGATGCTTTAGTTTCTGTGTATCTAATGACATCCGTTAACCAGTCACCTGTCTGTTTCACAGGAAGAAAGGGGTTGCTCTATTTATGAGCTGGGTCAGCAGTTTAAAGCATTCACTAGGAAAATGAAGAAAATTAACACAAGCTGACAAACCACAGGAACTCTCAAGCAATGTGACATTTCAAACCAGTTCAGACAGGAAAATGTGTAATTATTCCTCATAACTGTCAAATGAATAAAGCAGTCATGTAATTGCTGGTGAATAGAATCAATCTGAGAGCAAACAGGATCCATCAAACTGCTTGAATAATTCAATCTCCTGTTTAAAAAAGATTTTATTCCTCTTTTAACTCCTCTTATATATTCAAGGAGTTTTACTTTCTACCTTAATTTTTAAAAATTCTACCTCTATCTCCAAACCACTTTCTCTAAAACACCACCCTGCACTAATACATACACACATAATCACTCTGGTTATGGTAATTCACACTGAGAAGATTCACAATTAATTTCTACTATTTTGTAAGCTAAAATGTACCACCTAGATTTGTCATTTTCAATAGCGTGCAAATTTTAAGTACACAATATAATTATTCAAGTTAAGGTAAATTTTTTCTATAATTTATATATTGCTATTGAGCATTTATTTCACCTTTTATTTTATCATCATGATTCTATTTTCTGTTACTCAACTTGCTGGCTATTGTACTAATTTCTGCTTGACACGTGATATTCTCACAACATTCTAAGAAGTCTATGATTCTGTCAGTACTTTTTGTCTTTTAGATTGTTTCATTTCTACCAATAAATTCCATCATTTAATATGTCTTTTTTAAAAGAGTATACATTACTGCCTTCTTTTTAGAAAGAGTATACATTAATGCCCTAAAACTATGTTTAGTTCTCATAGTTTAACATTTATGACAAGTGCAATAACTTTTAATGTTCCTTCATGTAAACTATGTGTGATTCAGGTATAATCTAACTCATTGGGCTGCTTCTAATTTTGTTTGTTTGTTGGTTTTTGTTTTTTCCTTCAAGTCAATCTCCATATTGTTACCAATGATGTAATCCTCTTTACTTTAAAAAACTGTCCATAGCCCTGAGCATTTATCAAAATTTATTTCTTGTGATATTTTTTATGTGTTTTCCTAAAATAAAAACAAATCAAACAACATTTTTAAAAAATAAGACTCCAAGATTAAACATACTGGGAAATCTGCAGATTTTCCATTTATCATAATGAGAGGAAACTGCATATGGAAGTATATTTAAGTTAAGAAATAAGTTAGTTTAAGTAAAAATATTAAGTAACAGCTCATTTCTATATGGCAAAATAATTGTAAATGATAATACCAGAGGAATCAGTGATCTAGGCTGGAATCAAAATTGCAGTGCCTAAAATGAACACCAGAGAGCGCAAAATCATAAGCACCTGAAACGCGTGTGTAAGAAAACATAACCTTCAATGGCACTAGATCCCGTAATAATAGCTATCATTTCTTGATTACCTATTTTATTTTAAGAATTTTGCTAGACAATTTACATACATAAACTCATTTACTTCTCACATCTCTTAAAATTAGGAATTAGTATTTTAATTTTATAGATGAGATAATAAAATGTTTTAACTTGATCTTTTGACTGTAACATTGCTGTATGTACAGTGCTAAGACTTTGATATAGGTTACATAAATTATGATTTTCAAGAATCTTGTGGGTTAGATTATATTGCATCCCTCTTTTGTAGAAGAAAAAAACTGTAGTTTAGAGATATTAATTTGCCTAAGATTACCAGTTATTGATGAAAACAAGTCTGTTTAAAAACTTAAGCTTCCAATTTTATTATGTAAAATAGCTCTTAAGGATCTCAAAGTTAATTCTTTCTCTTCATCTCTTCATGTGCATTAAATACCACTGAATGTAATAACTATAATGGCATATAGTGGTTTGGCATATATTTAAAATTTAACAGCAATCATCATACAAACCACAACAATATTGATACATCTGTTGAAAGTTTATTACAATATTGTTATTATATTTATCAGGAAAAAATAAGAAAGAGAGTGAACCACTAGACTTAAATAAATTCATCACTGTAGTCTAGGTGCATTTCATACTATATAATAAAGTTACTTGGAACAAGATAAAAGTAAATTTGAACCTGAAGCCGTATTTGATTACAGGATTATGGGTTATTTTAGAAATGCAAGAATTAAATACCAAGAGAGTGGTCTACTTAAAAAGAGAATGGGCCAGCCAAAGAGAGATTCCAGGGTAATAATTACAATTACTACGGCCTTAATAATCATTACTTGATTTAGCTAATATTTATGCTAAGTACATTCCACTGGAACCTAGTGTTCATTATAAGAAATGTTTTAGTTTCTACTAAGTAGAAGTATCATGCAAGAAATTTAAATTATGAATTTTAAAATGTGATAGTAGTCCTATATTAGAATATTTACTAATAAATCACTTGGCAAAATATAAATAGAATAGTCCTGATTCCTGACAGCAAAGAAAATTATTGAATTAAAGCATCAACCTTTGCAGAGGGTTCTCCCATTCTGGCCCTTTGAACAAACGCTTCTCTCTGACAGCCTGTCTACATTTGGTCACCAGGCTATTCTTTAAATTGGTTGAAGCTTTTGGATCCTAAATTGTAAGTTAGATCTTATAAATTGTGAGTTGATAAGCAATATAATGACTTCAATAGTTTGAATGTAAGTGAAAAATGGAAATGTTTGAATTGTGAAACACACTTGCTTTTTAATGAGGAGCTATGAAGGGATTGGATGGCTACTTGTACTGGGTGGTTCCATCCTAGAATCTGGTAAATTTCATGAACACACCAGCGGGACCGTAACAGATTATTTTATCACTATTACTCGAGCTAATGTCCTTTTTCTTCCCTATTTAATCTGTAGGCTGGTAAGTGGTGGTATTGACATTTTCCTCATATTTTCAAGTTTGCTGCCTCACAGAAAGGATCCTTTGGGTAGTTATTTGGAATGAATAAAGTGTTATTTTTAAATTTAAATTTTATTATTTACAAAGATACAATTTGCAGATTAGTTACACCTTTGTCATGTGTGTCTGTATGTGCACACAAAAGCACATATTCATACAGACAGACACATAACAGTGGTGCCCTGCCCTCACTTCTCACCCCCACCCCAAAGGCTCTGGCTAATAGAGTTGGCCAATTTCTGTAGCATCTACAACCCATCTTTGCCAGTTTGAAACTACCAACTCAATGTTACTGAACGAGGATTCTGGAGGAGAGGAACATAATTGACTCCCCAAAGCAGATGGAAGCCAGCTTCAAGACAAGCACACATAAAGGGGGGGGTGTGTGTGTGTGTGTGTAATTTTTCTTGTCTTACCTAAAATGCCTAAGAATTGTCTTATCTCTTTCCTTTGTTGGTATATTTATTCTCACAATGCTTCTTGACACCTCTGTGCTCCCACTTCTCCTCAGCTCTTTCTTTTACTTCCGCCATGGGACACAGTCAGTTGGCCGCAAGTGCGACCTGTCAGCTCCATCCTCAGGTTTGCATCTTGAGAGGAGCTCTCTGCCTCTACTCATTAGGATGCCCTGGAGATTCAGTGCAAACAAGGAAATACAAGCGAGCTGTTGTCCCAGGGGGCTGTCCCTTGAGTAATGGGGGTCAGAGCAGGGGGTGGAATGTCTCCGCTTCTGTGTTTGGGGTGGGCAATGCCGACGCACAGTCTAGAAGGCTCTTCAGAGGGTCCCTTACTGTGGAGGCAGCGCCTTGATGATGTGTCCCGGACCAAACTCTCCTTCCTTCCCGGTTCATTCTCCCAGCAGCGCCCTTCTCGTTCTTGGACTCAGATCCCTAAATGAAGCGAGATCTAATCTTGAGCTCTCCTTTTTATGGAGGGCGCAGCCTGCCATTCTAAGCCCCTTGCCAAGGCTATATCATGATAGCGCTTTGATGAACTATAATCACCACCACCAACACCAAGTAGGTCGCTGAAACTTTGTCTACAAAATACTTAATTTGCATTTTTAAGTTTAACTGCAAATTAAGGCAATAGCTATGTAATAAAATCTAAATGGCCCTATAAAAATGAGAATATACTTCAAAGTAATGGTCTATAAAATCAATCACCTTGAGCTTTTTCTATATAATGTTTATATTGCAGCAAATTATCAAAGACAAATAGATATACATTTACTCAGTAAGCTATCTATTTCTCTTGCCCACATTTACAAAAAATTAATTCTCATAATGACATACTAGAAGTACATGTTCAAGATGATACAAAATTCTTAGTGAAAGAATTTTAAATGCTTATGGAAACAATTAAAATAGTGAAACATTGTGTTTAAGTTAATTTTCATATCCCTAAGTAAAAAGAAAATATTACTAATGAACTCAGAAGGTAGTTTTAAGACATAATCATTCTGAGTTATAGATTAGGTTATATTATTTTTGGCTTATGGTAAATAAATATGGTAAGATAGCTATTATGATTAAAGCATTTTTGTGTTTTTCTTCTCTTTCAGGTAGCCAGAAACAGAAAACTTAATATTGAGGTTGACTAATTGAAATAAAATAAAACAAGAAATACTTTAAACACACAACATAACAAGTAGATAAGACAAATATGAACTTTAAATGTTCTTAAAATTTTTGATGGAAAATAGTCAAATACATAACCAGATAAGTAATACTATATTTAATCTAATTGCTTATTAGAAAAAATATTTTAATTTTTCCCAATTTTAAAACGTAAAGTTTGAACACAAAATAAAGACATGCACATAATGAGAATTTAGAACATACAAAAAACCGAAGAAAACAAAAATGACTCTGGGCCCTGGCTAGTAGCACATTGGATAAGGTGCCGGCCTGCGAACCCAAAGGTCGCAGTTTCGATTCCCCAGCCAGGGCACATAACCAGGCTGCAAACCAGGCCTCCAGTCAGGTCTGTAGCTGGAGGCAGGTGAAACGCAACCATACATTGATGTCTGTCTCCCTCTCTGCCTCTCTCTCTTCCCCTCTTTCTAAAAATAATTAAAATAAAATCTTTAAAAAAATGACTAATAGTGTTTGGGTGTGTTACTGGAACCCCAATGTTTTCAATTCCTTCCTGTGTGCACTGGCCCAAAAAGTGTACGAGCAAAGGTTTGCAGTGTAGATAGAAAAAAACAGCTTACTATTGAATTGTCCAATCCAGAGACAGGAAGCCAATGCTGAAAACCTGACTCCCCAGTGGCAGGCAGGTTACAGAGTAAGTACAACAGGGCAAAATCATGAGGGGCTTCAAGCTGTGGTGGGAGCTGTTTGGTCAGAGGTGAGGTAAGGGTAATCAATCATTTCTTCAGGTTTTAAGGACAGTTCTGAGGGCTACTCTGGTGTCCCTCTGTTTGGTATCATGAAAAAGTAGCCAGATGGTCCTTCCACTTTAGGTCTCTGAAGCTGAAACATAACTTTGGTCAAGCTGTCACCTTTAGCCTGCCAGAGGTCCAGACCTTGTGACTATGAGTCAGGTTTCTGGCTCCTGGCTTCTGTCTTCATGTGGCCTCGGGGTTGTTGATTATCCTAGGGAAAGGGTGGGTCTCTGAGGGCTATCTATAGCTATATCCGTATCTATATCTATAATCTATCCTCAAGAGAGGAGAGAGAGAGAAGTGATTTTTAGAGCAAGGGTTTAAAACTGAATTTAATTGAAATCATAAGGACCCTCAGTTTCGGTGTAAAAATGTTTATTTTTCTTCTTTTGTGTGTATATACATTTGAAAACTTTGAAACAATTTCATTAAACAAATGACATTAAGTTCTTAAATTTAAAGTGTATAATTAACTGTGTTCCCACATACCGTATTTATAAATTATTGCCACAATTAAGCTGAAGGACATTTTCCAAAGTTTTCTGAAGTGTCTTTGTCATCCATCCTCCAACTACTCTCTTCTTGATGCCTGGGATTCCAAGTATACATATATCAGAACTTTTTATCTTGATACATTTCTCTTCAATCGTCTTCTTTCCATTCTTCAGATAAAAATATTTTTTATTGGCCTCTCTTCAAATGTACCAACTCTTTAGCGTGTTATCGGCATTGTACCCTTGAACTCACCCAGTGAAGTTTTCCCTTTGTTCCATTGTTTGATTCTAAACTTTTTGTGTGGTTCTTTTTAAAAATAGTTTTTCTTTTTTTTTTTTTTTTGCTGAGGTTTCTCTTTTCACTCATTTTCCAACTTTTTCCCCTCCATGACTCCCTTTTTATCTTGTCTTCTTTCTGTCTTTCCGAAGGCAGGTGAGATAGCAAAGGTTTCTGCCAGAATTCTAGCAGTTGTGCCCACTGAAACTGCCTTTGGAGCAAAATCATTCTAGGGAAACCAAGACCCTGACCATCACAGACATAGCTTTTGCACGTTGTGACTCCCCGCCACACTCTGGTCTTCTTTATTTTCAGCCTTTTCAGGTAGTGGGATTTTATGTTGTCTGCAGCAGGGGTTTATTAATGTCTCAGAAACATTTATTTTTGTTTTACAAAACAAATTTTAGATAAAACAAAAGTATTATGCAGAGAACTTGACTTTTACAATAATAATGTCTACCAATAGCTTTAAACACATTTGCCCAGTCTCAAAGAAGTTTGGGGTTACAGATTTGGGGCCTCGTTGTGGTTTGCTGAAGAATAACAGCAGGTTGAGTAGAGAGGGCCATCTGGAAAAAGGTTTCAGAGGGTCATTTGGTTGCATTTGATACTTCCCAGTTCTACTCTTGGACTCATGCCTAATGAATTAAATTATCACAATTTTCCAGGCTTTCATTAATGCATTTGTATAGAAGATAAGCAACAAGAATAGTGTTTTTAAAGGCTCTTAGCAAAAATATGACAGATGTTTGAAGCTGTTTCCTAATGACCTGCTAATGGTTCAGCAACAATGTGCGAAGCATTTTAATAGAAACATTTTATTGCCTGAGGTGGCCTCAAAAATAATCTGACTTTATCATTACTATTAGTTTGATACTGAACTAAGTTTGAATGCAAAGCAGTGGAAGGTAAGACCGGTTGTATCAATCAATGATTTCTAAATACCTTTCATTGAACAAAACACCATCAGCATTTATCCATATCAGTGGTATTTGATAACTAATCATCATGGAGCAACTCTGAGAATAATAATATGATTCGGAGTGCCTCCAGGGGCTCCAGGAAATTTTGCAGCGATGTGTGTGGTGTTAAATTCACAGATTTATTCCTCAGAGGACCGAACGGCTCTAGCAATGAGCTAGCAACATGACTCCAAAAGTTCTTTGAGCTGCCTTTATTCTTGTTACTCAGGATTCCGGCTTCTGGCCTCCTGGAGTTCATTGCAGCCGCCAGCCCTTCCTGCAGGGCCAGCTGCTTTTTATGGTCAGAGGAGATAAACAGAGGCTCAATGGGAGATCTATTTCTGGGTGTTGAAAGGGCCTCTGTGTTGCTGGTTGAGGGCAAAACCATCTAACCTCCTTGGTGGAATGCCTGGATGATTTCTTGGGGCTGTTGTCCTGATACTAGACTTCCTCTGCCCAACTTCTATAGCGGACAGGCTAAGGGAAACAAACCTTAAACATCTTAAAGTATGCAATTGTGTCTAACTTGGCCAACCCAAATTCTAATTTGGCATGACAATATGTGTTAATTGGAAGCTCACTGGCCAGAATAAGAAACATATTAATTGGTGGCAGGGGTGGGGGTGGGGGTGGGGGAGTATCACAGTTACAACCCAGCCATTGTTATTTCAATAATAATATTCTCTGGGTCAAGAGCTATCTGCTTGAGGGAAAGAAGGGCTTTTCCATTCACTGAATACTACTTTGGGCCTCCTGTATTAACAGTATCCACAGTATGTGAATTCCTACTGTTCAGTTGATAAAGTGAATTTTAACTTTATAAAATTGTGAGAGAGGCTTTTAACTGCTGTACTTTAATTTTATTACAAATTACTGTTTATTAAATATGTTATAGTATGTTAGAGAGCTGGTTTCCCCATATTCAAGGGAGGAAAACTTGGCTACCAAGAGACTGAACACTTGCGGTGCGGCCGTCAGCGCCCACGAGCTGGCAGTAGGCCTTGGGAATCCTGAGTCAATGATGTTTTCACTGCCCTGCACCATCAGATTTATGTGATGGATGTAAGTTTCTTGATTAGGGATGCAAGTCAAGAATGAAATTCCTAGGTACAAAAGTAGCATTAAGAAAAAACTTTTACTATGATTTATCATTTCTGAAAATAGCCTTATGTCTACAAGGATTACATTTTTCAGATGTCTTTCACGATTCTACAAAAATGCCTACTGTAAAAGGAAACAAAACATTTCATCCCAGCTCCAGGAAATAAATGAGCTGCTCCGATCAATTTCTAATAAAATGGGAGTTGCCTGTGCTGCTATGTAATAACTTTTTAGACTCATTTAAGTTAGGGTCACTTTCACAAGTAGGAGGATGCTTTTCATTTCAATGCAAAACACGTGGAAACAGTCCCTGAAGTGTTAGGTGACTTTCCATCTTAATGTAAGATGTTGCTACCATTGTACCATAACTGACAGTCACACACTCCTCTGGAAGGAAAACAGTGTGTGTATCAAATTGGCTGTATGTCTTAGAGAAGAATCCCCCTGCATCCTAGAACTAGGTTATTCTGACCACCAGAGGCTGTGGAGTGAATTTTTCAGTGGAAGCCTGTGGGTTCCTTAGATTGGGCTGTAAGTCCACCTTAGGGATGGCTGGGACCTGTCAGCAGCCTGCCAGAGAATTCCATTTAGGGAAAGGGAAAGTGTTCATTCCTTTGAAAACATTTAAGCCATTGATCCTTCTATATCAGATGGTGTTCAGTTACTGAGTCATGACATAACAGGAACTTAATCTCGCAGCAACCCTTCCAGGTGAGTGGATTTTGAATTTACAGATGGGAAATTTGGGGCACAAAGAAGGTAAGTAACTTGTCTCAGTTCCCTGAGCTAAATAGCAAAGCCTAGATATGTAACCTTGTCTGTCTGGGCCCAATATCTGCTATGTTAATTCTATCATGCCTGGTATATATATAATTTCCCATAAAAATATTTGAGATGTACTTATATTACAATTCTTGGTTGTTTATCTGTGTTCAGTCTGGTTACCATAGGGGGGTAGTCTCCTCTTAGCCAGCAAAGGGGCAATGGGATGTCATTACATTGCTCCGATTTTTTGTTATGTTGAGTCAGGACCTGCAGATATGATCTCATTTTATCTGAATTACCTTTTTAGAGACCTTACCTCCAAATAGACTCACATCCTAAGGTTATGGGGTTAGGATTTAAACATATTGTTATTGATAGAAAATGAGCTCTTGCTATATTTAGAAGAAAAGAAATTCCTGATGAGGACAAGGCTCTGAGTAGACTTTATTGATGATGTAAAATTAAGGGGGTTTCCCTACTGACTTCCCAATGTCCTATCTCCATCCACCTGAACATGGAAGAAGTCAGTCTTGTCTTCTGTAGGGTCAAAACACAAAAGCCAGTGTCCAGAATTTCTGCTTTATGTTAAAGTCCAGTCCAGTCAAGCATCCAGCTAGCTGAGAGTATGCTTCCAGCCACTGTGCTGTGGCATTTAGGCTCTCTCCTGGAGCTGGAGTGTGGAGCCACATGGCTATGAACAGAGGAATGTGCAATATGACAGACCTCTATGGTCCAGCACCTCCCTGTGCGTGCCCACCCAACAATCAGTAGCTCCTGGTAAAGCAAAACAGGCTTATGCTTCCCAATTTACAAACCTCAATGTCTAGCTGCCTTTGCTTTTCTTTGTCATCAATCATTAGCTAAATATTGATGGCAACAATATGAAGTTTGGGGGGGCACAATTTAACCTATAACATGGTCGTACTTAATGAGAGTACCTAAATCTAGTAACCAAAGATATTGAAATTGAACTGAGGGTCCTAATGACTTTGATTAAATTTAGTTTCAAATCCTATCTCTAGAAATCCCCTCTCTCCCTCTTTCTCTGTCTCTCTTTTGCTACACCTACACACACATGCACGCACGCACACACACACACACACACTCTAGGTCAGTAGGTCTGTCTGGAAAAAGTCCAGCCATTGTTAATATAATGAGAATGGTTTGTGTGACATCAATGTAACCCAGCAGCCAAGGAGAGTGGACTAGAATGTGCATGTGTGAACAATGATGAGTTCACTGTACTAGTCAGTGGGGGCGGTAGGTGCCACTGAGTGAACATGTGTACTGTGTGGTTGCCGCATCCAAGATGACTGAGTAGAGCAATGAATCTGCATCAAATTTTGCGTTAAGCCTGAACGTTCCTCTTAGGACACTATTCAGATGATTCAGAAGGCTTTCAGGGATGATGCAATGAGTGCAACACAAATAAAATGTGGCACGAATTCTTCAAAGATGGTCAAGAATCTGAGGAAAGTGATCCGCACCCTGGAAGGCCTGCAACAAGCAGAACCCCTGAGAATGTTGAACATGTATGGGCCAATCTGAGGATTCCCAAAGTGGCTGTGTCCAAGATTTTGATGCAGGCTCTTGGCCTGAAATGCGTCATGGCAAAATTTGTTCTGTGGTTTCCGTGACCAGAGCAGAAGAAACGTTGAGCTGCAGGTGCTAATGACTTGATTCAAATCACTACCAATGTACAAGATTTCCTTAAGAAAGTCATAACTGGAGATGAGAAAGACAAATACTGTATGATTTTACTCACAGGTGGAATCTAAGGAACAGATTGAACTAACAAGCAAAACAGAGAGACTCATAGAGAGCAGGTTGACCACTATGAGGGAGGGTTGGGGGGTGGAGGAATTTAGCCAAAGGCAAAAAGGACTCATGGACATGGACAACAGTTTGGTGACTGCTGGAATGGGGTGTGTGTGTGTGTGTGTGTGTGTGCAAAGACTGGGGTGTAAGGGGTGTAAGCAGGATAAACGCTAATAGAAAATACAATAAAAAACTTAAAAAGTTGAAAAAAACGTTTGCACAGATCGGATGTTCTTTTCTTTGGGGTTAGATTTTCAATGAAATGTAGAGAATTTATCAGTCAGGTTTATGAACAGTGACCTGGCCAACAGAAGATGCTGGCAGGATATTTCAGGCAACTGTTTCTAACCTCCCTAATCTGATTTAAAAACGGACTCTTCAATGAAAGACAACAAATCACGTTCCTCTTTGGAACACGCAGGGCAAGGAGGCAACCTCGGAACTGTCTTGTATCATTTCACAAGTTAAGTGCTCAGCTGCCAGACCCCCCAGCTACCGGAGTCCGAGGTCCGTGGTGACGCAGCAGCAGAGGCGGGCGCGGGTGAGGGGGTTGGGGGTGGGAGGGCAGGAGAGAGGTGTGGGGCAGGCGCAGGCGGCACGCACCGTGTTGGCACTGTGCGCTCTGCAGCCTGCTTTCCGCTGGACTCGCAGCCCTACTGCCCCGCTCCGGGGGCGGCCATCTCCTGCTAGGGTTGCTTGGGGCGGGGGGGGGGGGGGGGGGGGGGGGGGGGGGGGGGGGGGGGGATGCTCCGGGGCATTAGTCTCCACCACCACCCCCCGCCCCCGCTTCCTCTTAAGAAAGGCTTTTGTACCTCTCCATTCCAGACCTGCCGTGTCCTCAAGGGTCCCGCTGCACCGGGCGGGAGCTGGCTCTTTGCGCCCCCGGAAGGCATCAACCTCGCAGCGCAGGACAGCGGATCTGGACCTGGGGGCACCGGCCCGGATGGGTTTCTGCCCTACATAAAGGCGATCTGACCCGGTTACGTTTCATTTTGTTGACATTTAGAAGTTGGAGATTTGAGTGAAGGATGTTTGAAATCATGAAGGGTATCTTCCGTTTCCTGAATTATTACTACTATATTCTTAAAGGATGTCAGAATTTCCCGAAGGAAACTGTGTACTGGCAGGCAGCAGCATTGAGTTTGAATTAAGCCATTGCCCTACGACTTCCAAAGCATCACTGACCTTTTATTTCTAGTGTTTTTTTTTTCCATCTCCCACTGCTCTCTTTAATTCAAATCTAGTGCACTCACCCATTTAGAGAAGGAAGAACAATTTAAAGAATGCCTGGCTTCATCATTTTTTGCAGTTGAGGAATCCTGGAAAAACCTCAACTTTTCTGAATAGTTTTGTATTTATTCTGCAAGAATTCCAGTGCCTGTGATGTACCTACTAGTTGCTATAAAAGGTCCAGGGGACGCATGATCCCTGACCGCCTGGAATTTACAGTCTTGCTAGAAAGCCTCCAACACAATACAGGCAAAAACAATTAACTGCTTTGTAGAGTATGTGAGAGAAGGTTCTTCTGTTTATAGTGTTGAGGGTGACAGTTCAGTCCCCTTTGTCCAGGGAACAAGCACTACCATACGCCCCTCTTATTTCTACAGCATTTGCTTCATCACACCCCCTGCGCCATGTTCAGACTGATCTTCTCTGTTGTGTGCGCTTTCCTCAGATCATTTCTGCTTCTGTATTCTTAGGATCTAGTGCAGCAACGACTTCGTTCTTTCCAAATTATGTACATGTAATATTTGGCACTTTCAAATTTTACCTTGTAATTTCCTTAAACTCCCAACCTATTGGAAAAAAGACAAGATTCTTCTCTTTTAAAGACTTTATTAGGCATTGCTAGACGGTGCTGCATGATGTATTGCACACATCATGGGAGTGAGTACACAGCACTTCGCAAAACCACACAACAGTTTGGACAGTGACAATCAAAATAGTTGATGCCCATTACATATTCATCCAAGTAGAGAGTGTAGTTATATCCTTTCATGAAATCTGTTCTCATAATTAAATTACCCTTCCATTCTAAAACAACCAACAAAAACAATAAAAACCCAACCACAACAAAAGGTCATAGGGACATTTGAAAGTCCAAACTTAGACTTCAAAATATCAAAAGGTACTCATTTTGAAAGACCTGCCCCTAAAATTTGTGTGATCTGACATTGGGTGTTTTTACCGCCAGCAGCAAAAAAGACTGCATTTACTAAGAAGGAGCAGTACACTGATACACATCCACTGAAAATTCTTGAGGTAATAGATTTTTAAATTTCACTGCTTAGAAAAAAATCTGTTAATTTCCAGGCCCTGTCCAGCAGGACATAACTGTTGGCAGGAAGATTATTTTCCTTTTTCTGTCAAATATTTACACATATTTGCATATACAGCCTTTTTCTTTTCTAAGCACATGATTTATTTTAATTATTCATCATACATTCATCATGAAAAGTAGATTACATACTGTAGTACATAAACGATACAACAAAACCAGCTCTTTGCATAAAGCTAACACAAGAGGCAAGACCAGGAAGAGCAAAATGATAATTGTACAAAATGTCTTGATGTAGATACAGTCCACTGTGAACGAATAACTACATATAAACAGCAAATACCATGTTTTTTCAGCATCTGTGCAGACGTTGATGACAGATAACATATTGCCAAAGACAAATTGTAGAGAACTGGTCAAATTCTTCAAGTACCATACAAATACTTTTATTTTTAATTCTTTTTTTTTTGCAAAGGAATTATGTCTTAATAGGAGCTATAGATAAAGAGCAATAGCCATTCCACCCCCTGTTTTAAACTTTAATAATCCTCATTTTTTTTTGTGGTTTAAAAGTATGTTTCAATTATAATGGTTTCAATTTATGGTGTTTAATATACTTTTCATATTTTAGCTTAAAAATGAATAGTGAATTCAAGAAAAAATACATTGACTAAGTGGCTGTTCTACAGATAATACAGTGGGAAGATTGCAATATGCAGCCTATATACATCCCTAAAGGTACACTTTTCTCATCAGGGCTTTAAATAGAGGGACCAAGGAATACTCACAAAAAAATATGGCTCTTTAGATAAGAAATAAAGTCAAGTGAAAAAAATAAGGCACCAATAACATATATAAATTTATATACCCTCATCACACAAAGCACCATATGAAAGGTTAAAGGGAACTATACATTAGTGCTATTGGAAAATGGTCATTAAACCCAGTTTCCCTAGCTTTTATTCACCAATTTCTCTCTTTTCAGTAAAACAGGGGAAATTATATATCATGTTAAAAGAACAATTCAGGGAACCAACACACCAAAATAATCATTTGGCAATAAGAAGCTGATTACTCTAATAATGTAAGACATTAAGGTCTTAAACACTCCTTATTTCCCAACATACTCATTTCAACAAACTTTGATTTTTCCTTTCCAATTTTTATTTCAGGGTTTCTACATGATATTAATATCACTTATTTTTATTTCTTTCTTCCTGCCTCTCTCTTAAAATATTCATAATGGTTTCTTCCACATTGTCTTATTAATACCTAAGCAAGTAATCTGACCAATAAAATGTAAAAAAGGTTACAATAAAATTACATATTCTCCAATATCACTGAAGTAGTCAAGAAAATCTCTTTTCAACTAGGCTAATTTTAAACAAAATATTATGACATTATTTGGAAAATGACTACACACTTTACACAAAATCAAAACTAGGTAATATAAAGAAACAATGAACAAGATTGGGAACAAACTTCTAATGAAGGCCATCCATCTTACAATTAAAATTTTTTCTCATTTGCTATGGTTCATGGAAATTTAAGTAAAATGGGATATATTCTGATATTTCAAATAGGACATGACAATTATTTTTTACAACTGCAATTTCTGAATATATAGTAATATATTAAATATTCAAACTTTTTTCCATTTTAAGTAGTTTACACTCTTTGTGAAAAAGGTGAATGCAAATAATTTAATTGTCCCAGTTTTGCAATAGGTATACATACATATAAATATAATCGTTTCATGAATGTCTTACAATCAATTTTGTTTAAAATAGAAATTAAACAATTGTTGTGGCATCATAATAAATAATATGCTAACATAACATTTTAATATTACTGCTTTTGTATCCCTTCTACATAAAATTATTTCTGCAATCTCTAGAAGTTTACTACTTATTTTCATTAACAAGACTGTCAATTAATTTTCATGTTAAAATCTGTAACAGATTGTCCTTGTCAAGGTAAATGGACTTATATATCTATGTCTATATAGATATATATTGATGACTGTTCTAGGTTTCATATAAATTATAAGGTTGGTTTACTTTTTCAATACTATCTACAGAATTTTAATTATAATGAAAATAATCAAGTACCAAAAGTAAACTATTGCCATATGGAGCTTTTAATAAAATGGGTCTTAGAAAAAGGGTTTGTAGTCAGCTCATAAAAAAAAATCATTTACTTTAGGATTTTCTTCATAAAGGAGCATAAAGTATAATATTTATATCAAATATTAGGTAGTACTTACTGGAAATGAACAATGAAAGTATATTTGGATACACTGAGAACATATTATGTTCATGAAAAAATATTATTTTAAAGAATTTATGGGCTGTTGAGACCATTTCCCCATCTGGGGCCTGAGTTGAACACCTAACAACTCTGGAGGGAGTCAATGACAGCACAGCTACAGGGAAGACTCTATTTTTGCAAGTTTTGGGGCCCTTCAATACCTGCTTGGCTTATCCATATCATGTACTAAACCAATACTAAATATATCTTGACTGTGACTTAAATATAAATCATATGAATAAAAAAGTTGAACTTTGCAAATGACCAACGGCTTCACTAGAAAAGGGTTAATATCAGTTGGCGTCAATGTGATCTACTTGAGATGATAAAAAATTCTAATTATGAACTCATGGTTGAGTCTTACACACAAATGCTACATTATCGAGATGCAGCTCCAAGTCCACGCTGTAGGACTTTTTGCTAAAACAAAGACCACAAACCCCACATTGAGCCATTTTGGATGAATCATGAATGATCTGTGTCCACATGTGCTTGCTGTTCAACTAATACGCAAACACAATACTGACCTTACAACATTCATGTAGCAATTTCTGAAGTTTAGTTGTAGAATATTTTAGGCTCTATTATCCAACTGACATTTTCCCATTCATTTTACTTTTTGTCAGAGGGCTGGGCAGGGTTCTCCAACTCTGTCCCAGGTGCTCTTGATACATTTCAATTTACTGATGAAATAAACCAAAGTAAATTATGTTCACTACCATTGCCAAATTATAAAGTCTTTTCAGTGTTTGAATTTCATTTCATTAGAGTCAAAGGAGTTGATGGTGAGACAGAGCTTATGCCATATTTGGCCAAAATGGGAAGGGAACTGCAGAGGGAAAAAGCAAGCCATCCAAGAAATGTAAATGAAAACAAGAACTTGATGTCGAAGTGTGAGAGGATTACATCACAAGCAGAAAAGAAAGTCACTCAACATTAATGGGATAAATACAAAAAAGATTAAATAGAAAAAATAAATTAACTTTCATCTAAAAAATAACATTAATAATGGAACAGAGTGACTAAAATGTGGGCTAGACCTGAAAAAATATTTTTATTGTAATAAGTCTTTTATCTAGGTGATGTAGAGTGAAATACATCTAATGAAATTTCTTTTTATGAGCTAAAAGGAAGTGGAAGAAAAAGCAGTGGGAATCATTTTGTTCTTTTATTAAATAATAATTTATTGCCTTTCATGTCCATTTTATCATCCACAACAGTCATTTCTTTAGCCAAAAAAGAATATAGTTTGTCACAGGCATAATTACATGCGTGTAAAATTGGCACTATGTATGTGAAACATAAAAGTTTCAGTTAATGCTCCAAATGGACAGTTAAAGGTCTTGCACTACTATGACTCTCTGCTTCTTAGATTGGATAATGTCAACTAAACTTCCAGCCTCACCATAGCAATGCACAATGGAAAGTCCAGCACACTGTTAGCCATGAAATGAGTATTCTGTCCTTAAAACCACAGTTGCTAAGAGTTCCACCGAATTTCCCTTTTAAAGGTTTGCATCACTGATTTGCCTCCACAAAAAAAAAAAAAAAAAACAAAACATTTTACAATCTTGAATACTCCCCAACTTTTGGGCCTGTTTTTGTTCAGACCATATTTTAATGATTCTGTAATGCTATTTCAGTTTCATGAATGCAATAATTGTGGTTGTACATATTAAAATGGGATTTTGGAACTTATTTTCCATAGGAGGAGGAAAATATCATAATTATGTTACAAAGATTTGAAAAACAAATATTCTCAAACTGGCCATTGGTGATAGTTTTCATTTATTTCTAGTCAATGGAATTTCTTTTAAGAGATTTCATGAAATGTGAAAATGCAGTTAAAACTTGCAGTAGAAATTAAGTTGGTATTTTTAACAAACATTCTAACAAGGTGATTAGGTAAACTTTATTAATTACTTGCTATTTTTGAGCTCCTGACTCCAATTTCTAAGATTACTGTAATTTTAGAGACTTGGCTACAGTTTATTTCAGGTATATTTTACTTGTAAATTTTCAGCTTCAGATTGAATTCTAAGTTGAAAGAAGTGGCCCATATTTGCTAACATTGTTATTCTACTGCCTCCAACAAATATATGTAATCAGTATGTTAAATCTGTTGAATTATTTAAATGGCACAAGTATTTTAAAGTGCATTAATTTTAAGGCTATATTACTAATAGATATTAGCACAAAACAATAAAGCTGACCAAGGAGAAACTACTTTCAATAGTTGGGATAGATTTTAGCTACCAATATGAAATGATAAACATACAATCCAACCGGAAGACTCACATTAAGGCTTATATGCAGCGTACTTATAAAATTAAAGTCTAAAATGGCTTTTGGTATATATTAAAAAAAATTGTTTGAAGTACTTAATGAAGTACACCGATTAGTATTATGTAGGGCACTAACTTTACAAAAATTATGAATTGAACAGGCAGCACGTAAGTCTACCATTAAAAACCAATGCATTTGTTTAACAAGGGAGAGGCTGGATGGGCATCTTGGCAGATGCACTCAAATTTGACAAAGGTCAGGAAGGAATGCAGATGCTTTGCACATGCCACAGTGAGTTTCACCCCCTCCTCTTTTCTCCTGTCTTTTAGGGAACAGGAGCTGGAGTAGCTGAGGAGAGATGAATGAGGCTGGAGAGTCACAGGGACTGGAAGAGGTTATGGTGGTCTGAGGGTATTGTGGCTCTCTGTGAGGGAGCCACAGGCCATGTATTTGGGTGGTAGGACTGAAAGATAAAGGCTCAACTGGGGCCATGGCACTCAAGAGATGGTGGGTGTTAGGACAGGGAATCTCCTGACAGGCAGCACTGACTCCTGTTACCAACGCCAAGAAAGTACAATGAAAGTAACTTGACTGGTACTTAATTATCTTTGATGGTTTTCCTGTCTCTTTTACTTTCAGGACACAATAGCACCTATCAGAAAATCAAGGTGGTGGCAACAGGATGTTGTTTGTATCAAAAGGTTTGACCTCTGTCCTTAACTCCACACACAGAGGTTCTTCAAGAACTGCTGGAATTCATTTTAAGAGGAATGTTTCACTTTATTCCATAATTTTAAACATCCCACCAAACCACCAAACCTCACATACAATCTGCTTTTCTATGGATGACTGTGGCCATTCATAATTGGCAACATACTGCGTCCTACCTTTCACAATGGCATAATTAAGTTCCTTTGCACAGCAAACATGCATGAACATGGATAGTGTTTACAAAAAAGTGTGACAAACATAACTGATTTGGCTATTTCATTTAAATCCCTCAAGTTTTACAACTAGGCTATCCAAATATCAATAATCTTTCTTGGATATCTCAGATGTCTCATTACTTTTTATTTTTATTGGATTAAATTTTCTTTTATGTGTTTTGGCAAGATATTATTTGGCTAATTAAGCAGGAGTAAAATTATCCTGCAAAATATGTTTTTCTTTAAAAATTATGCATTTCTATATAATCTTTTTTTTCCAAGAAAAATATCAAATATACTGTTTATTTATGATCTCATTCACTGAAAATGCATTAAAATGTTATTACAAATATCTTATAAAAATCAAATTTAAAAAATTATGAGAATGTGAACACAAAGTGACAACAATATATGTAAAGGATCTTCACTGATGCTTTATATTAGAGAAGTAGAAACAATCTTGTTGTCCATTCAATAGGGGACTAATTAAATAAAATGTAGCCTCACAGTGGGGTATGTAGCAATTTACAAAAGAATGAGGTAAATCTATTTAAACTCTTATGGAAAGGCATCTACCAATATATAGTAAAATGAAAAACAGTCACAGGACAGTGAATGTTATTTTTTCACTTGTACAAAACTAATATACACACAGACACATGCACATATGAACATTTATTTGTACATTTGTACAAAGTGTCTGGAAGGGCACATACCAAACTATTAATAGTGGCTACCCCTAGAAAATAAGGGGTCAGTTAAGCAGATAAATTTGTTTTATAATTCTATATGATTTTGATTAAAAAAAAAAGGTATACAGGGCTGGGCAAAGTAGGTTTACAGTTCTGAGTATGCAAAAGTTTATTCTTGTGTTATTATTTATTATTGTATTATTTTGCATATGAACTGTAGGCCTACTTTGGCCCACCTTTGTATATTAAATTTATAATAAAACATAAAAATGACAAGCTTTGGATAGAAAGATATTTATTTTATATGTATATTTCTTTCTCTGAAGTAGTTTAGAATTCATCCCAGAAGTTATGCATACATTAATTAAAAAAAAATCTATGCTATAGAAAAAGAAAACACCTGTGCCACACAGCGCATGCTCACTCAAGCACTGATGGCACAGCCTTCGCTGAACAGGTATCACTTTGTAGTTGGAAAATTGGAACAGTTCCAAATAATAGAAAAATATCTCCCAAAGATAAGTTATTCAAAGAAAGAAATAAAAATCCCTGAGTAGGCTGAAGACAACAGATACAATAACCTAAGAAAATACATTATCTAAGACCATAGTATTCAGCCAGTTGGTATATCTGCATGTGACATATGTATTCATATGCATCTATGGAAATATTATATATGTATACATATATCATACATAAATATATGGATAATATATATACACATATTTCTATGGAAATAATATATATATGTCATACCTAAAGACATTCACTAGATTTAGAATTATCATATGCACATATTGGCAAACTAACACACAAGTCTGGGAAAGACAAATATACGTTAAGCACTTGATGACATAATTACAGGGATTCAGGGTGGAAACTCTCATTCTCTCAATTTTCATACTAGAGCATGTAGAATAACAGGCTCAATAAATATTTGTCAAATAAACAGATGGATGCGTGAATGAATGGAAATATATTTTGTAAAACTAAAGCACATCACTTTTTAATGTATCATGTTATGTGTCGGTAACCATAAGTGATACACCCGCCTCTACCTGGAAACAGTCTAGTCCAGAAGCTGTAGTAGAGCTATTCTGAGTGTCCTTCAGAAAGAATGGCAGTGTGCTGTGCTGGCTTGTTTCCATGCAAGTAAGCTTCAGTATCAGGAACTTCTTAAGTCAAACAAAAGTCATAAATGTTCTTAAACCTTGGAGACCAACAAGGCAAACTATCCATGTTAATGCATGTTTTGTCACATAATCGATTTCAACTCAAACAAGGTTGATATTAAATTAATGCTATATCTATGCAGATAGGTAATTTCAAGTACTGTAAACAAATGAAAACTTTAGGCTTCTTTGGGGGGGGGGGTCTTTACTTCCTTTCTGATGATGAGCTTTTGTGATGAAAACAAAGAAATAACATAATTTAGTTACTTGTCCTTTTCTTATTTTTAAAGACATCTCAGCTTGGTAATACTTCCTGACAATATTTCCTTCATTTTTCTGGTTTCCTTCTCCAAAAGCAGTTTATATTTTAGATAAACCCATAAACTCAAAGGTTTTATTTTCAAATTAACATATTATTATGCATGTGAGCAGTAAACATAAGGAAAATCCTTCAAAACTAGTATTTGTTTTCATGAAAAAGTTGGGGACAAATTAAAGAGAAAGAAACTGGTAAGAAAGAGGATGGGGGTAGTGAATTAACACTACACCTTTACCTAAAGCAAAATTATCTGTAATTACAAGTTGTTTAAAAAATTTAGCAGGATAAAGATTATTTAAAGGCTTAAGCAGTTCTCTCTACAGCAAATTTGCTAGTTAAATTAACTGATTTTGCCTAAAGGATTTATTCATATAGTGAAGCATGTATACCAAGACAGAGGAAATGTGAAAAGACTGCATGTTCAGGTCTTGAAAATTTCCTAAAAATCAATGAGTTTTTGTCAGTTTATCAAGTTTGATAATCCTGGGGTGATAAGGCACACATTTCTGTGTGTGTGTGTGTGTGTGTGTGTGTGTGTGTGTGTGATAAAGAGATCAAGAAATAGAAAGGGTCAACATCAGAATAGCCTGTTATCTATATTTACTTTAATTCAGTACATTCCCAAATTATGGCCACAAAGGAACCATCACCTTTAAATATATCTATGAAAATGTGGAAAAATAGTATAGAGGCATGGAACTTGACAAGCACAAGGTTATTGGGCCGAGTTTTAATACAGATATTTAAACACACACACATTCATATCACCCCTACACATATACACTTCAGTATCTCATGATTCTTTTCATTAACTTAGTTTCATTAGTTCCCTTTTGAGCACTGAGATTTTTGACAATTAAGTCATCTGAAGGACAAAGTAGTTATTCTGCTTGGGCCACAGGTGAAAACAGGGGCATATGGTGAACCTTTATCTTCCAAAGAGCGACCTTGCTTGTTGGTGCAGCTGGGACGTTAGCTGTTCACACCGCATCTAACAAGATGGGCCGGAGGAGGGTTCAGGTACAAAGATGGTCCAAGCAATTCTCATGAGAGGCACGCTCAGACAATTCTGAGGATTTCTGGTTCTTATTTAAAATAATTTCTTCCGAGACCCATTAAGAAGGTCAGAATTATGATATAGATGTTTCTAGTGTATGGAAGTGACCATTGTGTAAAAGCAGCAATCAGTATGAGAAAAGGACAGGAGACCACGTTGGAGTGCATCAGAGCTAGAGGCATTTGGCCTGCAGGGAATCAGGGCACTCCAGACTGCAAAGCTTCCTCTCGGCAGGTTTCTGGGTGTGACTCTCAGGTGGATGTGCCTGTCTGTATAGCTCCTACCCAGACCAGCTTAGTTAGATGAAATCATCTGCATTTCACCAGTGCATACCTGTCCGCGATCGTTTTCTCTGTTTTTTACAAAGGCAATAGATAGGAAATACAAATAAACCTAGGGGTTAAAAAAAAAAAATTAAGTTCATCGGGAGTAGAGAGAGACATTTAGGCTTACAGAGTTGAAAATTTTGTTTTTGCAAATGATTTGCAAATAATCATTATTTAGCAATTCGTGAAAATGAAAAGGGAAGACACCTATGCTACAAAAGGTGTTATTTCTACAAGATGTCCTTCTTCGTTATTTTTCTTTAGCTCTCTCTCCCTGCTTTAACAATCCCTGCGATTCCAGTGTGCATATGGAATGTTTTCTATCAAAATAGCCAACCTTAGTTTAAGTCTTCTTCATTATCTCTGGTTATTCCACTTGCACACTATGATTTTCACACTTCATTTTCTGGCAAACTAAGTTAACGGCATGCACTGTGGAGCCAAATGTCAGGTTTCATTCCCAGCTGCACCACTTATGATTGGCCTAGGAAGCCTTCATTTCCTCAACTGTAAAATGCAGATAATAGTATCTACTGCATAAAGTGCCACTCGTTGTAATAACTTCAATGTCAGTCAGTTTATAATTCTGTCATATACATGCAAATTACTTGCTAATACAACTTCACATATGAATAGCCCTTTTATTAAGAAGAAAATTTCATCCACTAACTCAAAGCATCATTAGAGATGCTTTTATCGATAGCATTTAATCTAGTATTCCCTAAAGCAAAGATTCGCAATGTGTGGTCAACGTGTGGACCAGCAGCACCTGTGTCACCTGGGGAAATTTCAGAACTAGGAAACTGTAGACCCTCCCCTCACACTGAATAAAAAACTGCGGTGAAGTACCAGCAACCTGTGCTTTCAACAGCCCTCCAGATTATTCTAAAACATGCTAGAGTCTGAGAAACCACTGCTTTAAAATACATATTTTATTTAATACATTTGTATGAATAAACTACATAAACCAACGATACACTTTCTACTTGTCAGTGCTCAAGTGTATGTTGGATATATGTTCTTATCACATCAAAGGTATCTTTTTCCATCCAGGGCACTCTTTTACTAGAACAAAACAAACTCCTAAGAATGTACCAGAGCCTCCTTTTTTTGATGCTCCAACCTGAACTCAGAATTGGAATATCTAGGTTCTAGTCCACTGGATTCTTTCACTAAAATACTAGTTGTATTAATATTGGTATTAGAAAGGGGTTCATAATGCTTCAGGAGATGCATGGTTCAAAGTGTCCACAGACTAAACAAGTGTCACACAAATATATCCGATATAAAACACGTGTCTCTGAATCTGTAAATCATATGCTAATTGCCTATCTAAAGCAAGTACTGAACAAGTACCAAGTCTACTTAATAACAGACTCACATTTACACTCATACTCTCTCTATGGTGCTCAGAGAATTGTAATCTCAGGTATGTCAAGTGTTTCTTACCGATTACAACAGCTATGGCCCCTAGTGCTAATCCCAGGACCAGGATTAGAGGTGCAACAAATAATTTTCCAGCTGGAAAACAAAAGGCAAAATTAGCATTTTTCTAAATATTGGAGGACGTATGTTATTTTTTAAAAAAGAAATCTGATTATAATTAAGGCAATATTTTTCTAAGACAATGTATCAGGCGTAAAACAAATATCCACATGTAGATTTATAACTTCACTGAAGCCTTGTACACATTAGTCAAACATTTCATCAATCACTTCTCCTTTATAAGCAAAGTAAGTAAATAAATAAATGCATGAATAAATAAATAAATCCAAAGTTACTGGCTCACTTTATTCTAATAGGACCATTCATCTGTGCATTTTCCTTTTAGATCTTTTGCATTTGCAACTTTTGGGATTCTGAAAGATTAAGGAAGGAGTGGTACATTTCGAGCTGTGTCTCTAAAATATAATTGGCTCACGAAATGGAAAGCTTGCAGGTGCTACGGGGGGGCTTCTGTCCAAGCCCCCATCTGAAAAAGCATTTACTACTTGAGTCCAAAGAAAACTAACGATATGAACACCAAATAAGCAACTACAAGTGAGATGTTTCAGAACTATTGTGAGAGAACACTACCAATAAACGTAGAATATATTGTAAGTTATCCAAGTGAATCATTTTAACAAACTTAGGTAGGAAGCCCTCTATAAGTGCTAAGGTTAAACGCTGATAAGGACCCCCCATGACATCAGCTAGTACCCCCCCCATTAATAACTGAGGACTGATTATAATAAACTCTAATTACACGCAAACAGCAGAGCTTACAACTGGAACTTGACTAACTGAAAGGCACTAGTGTATGCGTGCACGCGTGTGTGCACACACACACACAGCAAAGAACCCCTAATAGTTAATATCTTGTCATTTTGGAGTAACCTTGACCTTGAGGGTGTGACACAGCAGTGCAGCTGCAAGCCCAACACAGAAGCGATGAGGAAAGAATGGGGGGACTTTGCAGTAGAATCGCATTGTTGTTTAAGAAGAAACCAGCAATACCATTCCACAAGTGAAAGACAGTAATTTAAAAACCAAGTATATATAAAAAATAGAAGCATAATAGGGCCAGGCAAAAATGTCAATGCTTTTACTGAGAAATGGTCTTTGAAACCAGTTAGAACCATGATCATACTAACAGAAAATATAATTTTTAACATTTAAAAAGGTTACCATTCAATTGACACAATGCCTAACCTTGGGTTTTACTTAAGTATGATAGAATCTAATTAAGCAATACTAAATTTCATTGAACAATTACATTTTGTACATTTTTAAAACTATGTTTAACCGTTTAGAATATATCGGCTTGTGTATTTTAAAAGAATCTTTTTTGCTGCACCGTAGCTCAATAGTTCATTATTTCCTTTTAAAGTAATTATTAGCATATTTTCATAATAGCAATAAAATATGACTGCAAAGTAACTGCACTGATTTTTTTGCAAACATTACAAAACTCTGAGACCCTGTTACATGCTTTCTTTCTCTCATAATAAACTTATTCCAATCATGCAATCAATGTTTAATCGATATTTAAGCCTACCTTTTTCTTTTTAAGCCTACTTTTGAAACTCTTGAGGGATTTTGCACGCATCGGATGAGAATGAGGCCTTTTTCCTTGGTCACAGTTATTCCCAAAACTATTCATTGAATAATCTGCCTACTTTACTAGGCAGATGCTCCCATGTTCAAGGCTGCTCATCACCCTCCGATTCACAGTCTTCCTTGTTCTCTAGGAGGGGACCCTCTGATCTGCACCTGGCATGAGGCCACATGGAACGCAGACCATGAGCCCCGCCACCCCAGCTGTGAGAGAAGAGCAGGTCTCTTCTCTGCCTGTCCGAGAAGATCTAGAAGCAATGGTCCCAAACTGGGAGGGCAAACTGGGTTACATTCGCACTCGGAGAGAGGATGAGAAGGCTTTGCTATGGTCAACTGGTCAATTCACCTTCCCCTCTCATACGGCAGGAAAAAGGCAGGTTTGTGACTTACAGAGTAACCCCTGCCTTTTGTGCGGACGGGAGAGGTGGGCACCCTGCCCTGGGAGTGGGGGCCCACAGGAGCTGGAGGCAGCTGTGCTGGAGGTGGGGGGCACGCATGGGAGGGAGAGCTTATCTTGGGGCCAGCTGCACGCTGCCGTGTCAGGTTTGTTCTGCCACTTGTACACGCGCAGAATACAAAGCAGGCCCAAAGGAAACCGTTTAGAGAAAACTGACCATAAAATTTTTAAGTAAAAGTGGTTCAGAGGCTGGAGATGTACAGAAAAAATATTTCCCTGACAATATCTATGGGCTGTCCATTCCACAGGCTATTAAATAACTTGACTCTTGCATGACCTGAAAAGAGGATTCTTATGACTGGAAGAAAACATCTTGCCATAAAATGGCACTGAAGCAGAAAAGAAAAGAACTAACACAGAGAATTTGGGATTTTGTGTTTTTAGGTTGCTCTCTGGATATACAGACTTACATGTTTACATGTAATAAGTCACAGCTCAAATTTGCAATTAGTTTTCTAATGTGATTACTATTATAAACAGGGGTTATGGTCCCTGGTTCTATCTCCCAAGTTTACTTAACATTAGTAAGTAAATATTATTAAAGTAAATATTGGTTATATAATTATAGTAGATACCATTATAAGGAAATAAACAAAATCACTGAAAATTATTAAAACCAATCTCAACTGTATTGAGTTCTGGTGACCATGGAAAATTATGTTTAAATTTCAGTAAGGACATTTTAATAGAAATGAGACAAGGTTTTAGAAAATGATGGCACTGGTTTCTATAAGTTAAAGTGAATTTTAAAACACATGCTGATAGAAATAGATCATCAATCAGCACCAGCTTTGGTCTGATTAAACACCATAACTATATGATTCTGGAAAGGGGAGTGGTTTACAATAGCAGTGATGGAAGGATAAAGAGAAGTGTAAAGAGATTTCATGAAGGAACTAGGCAAAAGGAGGCAGAAAAGAGGCAATGGGGAAGATGTTAAGAAGTATTGCACATACATAGGGAAGACTACCATAGAAAGACATAATGGAGCTCTTTGTGATGAAAGGAGAGGAAGAAATCTCACAGTGGGCACATTCCAGAGAAGCCCCGTGCTATTGCAAAAACAACTATGAGCTCTGAAGAACACTGCCTCACACGAAGGTGGTGGCAGTGGGCCAGGGCAGGGTCTGTGTTTATGTTTGCATATCTGGGTGTGATATTGTGTGTTGTTGAGGATGAAGAAGGAGGGAAAAGGTCAATCCAGAAAAAACTGCACTTGGATATCTAAACTTGGCTTTGGGTACAATAAGGGCATTTGGTGCTCATTAAATGAACTGTTAGCTATTAATATTAACTACAAATATACTAGAAAATGTACACAAGGACTTGTCAACTGTTACACAGATAACAATGGAACCCCATTACAGGGATTTGAAACACAGGGATTTTTAAATAATTTTTTATTGTGGTGCACATCCTCCATGAATGGAGAGGGTATGTGTAAGATTTGCTGTTAGGTACTGTCAATATAAAAATAAATGTGGTGTTGTTTCTCTCCACAAGTGCTTTACAACAGACTTTCAGAAATTTAAAAGACTAACAACTTCATGTTTCTGCAGTGTAATTAATTTGCTTTTTGAACAAAAATCTTCTTGCTCATATAAGTAAGGTTCAGCTAACAAACTTAAGTTTTTAATTTTAAACTCAAGGCGGGAGAAAATATCTTCTTTCTGTTTGGGGTAAAGGCCCCACTAGAATCCCTGGCATTCAGCATTATCATGGGTATTACATTTCTAAGGGCTAGTATCCCTGCCTACTATTGCCCAGGGAGAATTTCCCAGTCATGTTGGATACTCACCACAGACAGACCCTCTCACTAGTCTCCTTAGATGAGGTCTCTCTGGGAGGTAGCGATATTTGCATCCAAATATGCTGAGGTTTGACGTGTGGTCTCCAAAGAAACGGAGCTGGCGGTATCTCTCCCCACATCGATAACAAAAATTAGTGTTACACTGTGAGCAGGTCATATGATCACACCCTTCAGTCCTCTGGATGTGGATCTGTATCAGCAAAAGAAGGAAAGGGGAGGAGAGGCTATTACGATATTAAACAACTAAATCTGGCAAGTGTTACAAAACAACACAAACTTCTCCAATATGAAAAAAAGCCTTGCATAGCCTGAGGGTGTCAATTTGCTGGTAACCATGTTCTCCAAGATCCTATTTGTGTCAAACACTCTGTGTGTGCGAAGCTCAGTAACATTTCAGGTACTCACGCTGTTGACTGATTATGACTAAGATATAAATGAACACATTCCAGAGAAAACTCCTATCTTTCTAGCCACATGTCTAACTCAATGGGTAGGAGCATTTTAAAATGCTGAGGGGGTGGATCTTGTTTATACTATGATCCGAAAGAACAGGGTGACTTGGGGAATAAGAGGAGATAAAGAGTTTTCCTTAAAAGCAAAGGTTATGTAAAACTTTCTGTGAACAAACATAAGAAAGAGAAGGCTCTCTTTGCTGAAGGAAATAACAGCTCTAAGTGTATACTCACTTTTAGTTTCCAACTGTATCATTTGCAAATATGTTTCTGGAACTGTTGGCATATTTCTATCTGTGCAACTAAGTACCTTCCTCAATTGTTGCCATCAAGTTACATGTAAATACAATTCCATCCTTAATGCGACAAGGATTTTATTCTTGAATAAACCACCATGTTTCCAATGTGGTAGTCACTGTCTCAAGCCTTGAGGCCATGTTATAATCAAGATTTTACTGATATATATAACTGGATGCTTGATACGGAATCCTCATGGACTCTCATAAATTGAGCCATCTTTCACTCCAGTATGAGCACACTTAGTTTCTTAGGTGAGCATTCATGAAGAAGAACTAAGCATTTCATGAAAAAAGGTTTGGTAACACTGTCCAACAATCACGTGATTGACACAGATCCAACAAAAAGCCGTCTTCCCATTTCACTACTGAGTAGGCACTTACCATATTCAAGCTGCGCCTCACCGATTCTTACCATGCATATATTTCTAAAAACTTTGAAACTTGACTTTAGAGAGAAGAGGAGAGGGGGGTGGGGGGGGAGAGAGAGAGAGATCGAGTTTGATTTGTTTTTCCACTTGTTTTATGAATTCATTGGTTGCTTCTTGTATGTGCCCTGACTGAGGATTGAACCCACAAGCCTGGCATATGGAGATGAAGCGCTGACCAACTGAGCTATTTTGCCAGGGCATGCATGCATCTATCCATCCATCCATCCATCCACCCATCCAAGTTCTTTGTTTAGAAAATGTATTTAAAATGTTCCCAATAACTTTTTTTTTTTTCTTTTCTTT